>WURV02030015.1:0-22795 GCA_011762755.2 Epimenia babai
ATAGAGTGACCATCAGGCATGTATATATTGTTAGGTTGCCTTAATGAAAGTCACTGTAATTGATTATTAATAAAAAATAATAAATAAAATAATATCTCAGATATACAAAGATAAACATAAAAGATAGCAATTGAGCGATGAAGTCGATGATTACTAAGATAGATCAAAATTCAATAATTGTATAATACCTACAGTTGATATAGAGAAGGGCGAAGACGAAGACTAAACATTACGAAAACATAGCCAAGATACTACATTAGCAATATTCTGGTCAACTCACCCGACGATGCTGTTCCTCCTTGTACCACTGGTCCGTGACAGGATGGACGCTATACTCGACGGTACTGTCGGCAAATCCTCACTCATCGCCATCGGAGCAGTCGACGTAGGTTTCTCGATCGTGTTACTGTTTTTTTCATACGTAATGTGACTGCTATGTCGTTGTAATGGCGAACGGTCCGGTGTAGTTTTCTTCAAGACAGACTTCAATGGCGGTGTATCCGATGCGACAGTATTTCTACGAATTATTTTACCGGTGTCCGTTATCGGAGCTTGCTGTATCTCCTGCTTCACAATTTCAGCGGCAACTGAGCTTCGCCGAGAGGAATCATCGTCCAATGAAACTGTGGGACTAGTTGGTATATCGCTATTTTTAACATGTTCCTCAATAGTTTTTATAATATTTTTCACAGAAAAAGTCTGATTTTTATTTTCTAGGCGTCGACTGTCTCTCAATGCAGCCAATTCCTTCTCCACGGGACTAGATGGGGGTAATCGTCGCGTCACTTCTGAAGGCGAGATAATATTCAACGATTTCGAAGGGCGTAAATCCAATGTTTTAGATGCTTTCAACCGATGACTCTCTTCTTTTAATACATTAAGGTCTGCTAATAGTTGCTGATTCTGTTCAATTACTGCTTGTTTTTCTGCTTTTAACTCCTCAATCTCTAAATCCTTTTCATGTCTGAAATCATTGGCTACAACAACGGCCAACTGTAAGTCTTTCTGAAACTGATCCCACTCGCTGTTTTTCTCCTCATGGTGTACTTTCTGGTCCTTCATCTGAGCCTGCAACATTACATGCATCTGTCGTTCCAAATTCAATTCTGACTTTATTTCTTGTATGCTATTTTCATACGATTTCTTTTCCTCTAAATAACGATCACAATCCTGATCGAGTTGATCAATATGATCGCGAAGGGCAGCAATCTCTTTAATCAGGTCATCTTTTTCTTTCTCCATAGATTTAAAGCGAAACTCATAGTTGTCAATCTGTGTTTTTGTGTTATTTTTCGTAACCTTTAACTCCTCATCACGGCGTGACAATTGATCTTTTAACTTGCTCACTTCACATTGAACATGTGCCAATGTCTCTTGTGTATTAGTAAGTTTTAAATCGGTTTTATCTTTCTCACTACGAGCAACATGCAACAGTTCTTCAATATCTGACTTTTCAATGGCTTTGGCATATTCTTGTAATTCTGTCACCTTGGATTTCTCTGTTTCAAACATATTTTTAAAACGATTCAACTCTATCTGTTCGCTCATGGCAGACTCATTCAAACTGGTTACCTTCATTTCTAAATTCTGTTTATCTATGTTCAATGATTTTATCTTATCATCTAATTGCTGAGTTTTCTCCTTCAATAAGACATTACTGGCTCTAAGTTCCTTGTTATCATTTTCAGCTACATACACAGCATTGCCCAGTTCCTTTTGCAAACACAAAAGCTCTTCCCTCTCTTCCTGAGCACTTTTCAACAACTCTTCAAGTGTCTTCTCACGCTCTGATTTATTTTGTGTAGTTGTTCCAATCAGTAAACTCTTCAATTGTTCATTTTGTGTGCGACAATTTTGTAATTTTTTGGTCTGGGTATGTAAAGATTGAAACAGTAGCTCTCTCTCCATAGCCAGCCCTTCATTTTGGTCAGTAAGGCTATTGACAGCATCTTGTAAGTCTCCGAGTTCCTGTAAGGTAGCCTGCAATTCTTCTGTTGTGCTATAATTTGTCTCTTCCATTTCAAGAATTCGTTCAGTCAGGTTCTGTAGAGCAACTTCACTCATGGTGTCGCTACTCTTATTACTCTGTTTGTCCCAGTTACTATCTGTACATAGATCATCGTAAGCAATGGATAAGGCATGTTCAGTTGGTCCCACAAATCCGGCATTTTCAAGTAAATTATCTCCAGTAATTGAACTGTGGTTGCATTCCACTGAAAGACTATCAAAACTAACACTGCAAGGGAGTTCACAGTTCTCGGAAACAGACACTGGCTTTGTAATATTTTTCATTAATAATTTCTGACTATCTGTAATTGGTTCAATAGGAATGCCAAGTTCCTTTAACCGATCTTGGAACAATTTATTCTCAGTTCGTAACAACTCCAACTCCTCTGGTACATCATGAGTAGATATTTTTTCCCGCAATCTCTTGATCTCAATCTTATTTTTCTCAATCTCCGCTTTTCTTCCTTCAGCAAGTTGAACTAACTCAGAAATTCTTGACTCATAATTCTTTTTTTCTTTCTCGAAGTTTGCCAGTAACTCAGCGTTGTATGTCATGACCTCAACCGGTGCCGAGGTACGATTATTACCATATGCAGACTTATCTTTTATGACATTCTGCGTACTAGTGGCACGTTTCATTGTCACCGATGGACCAGTCTGAATTTCACGAGAGAGTGACATACCAGTTTTATTAATAGACTGTGTACTAGAAGCTTTCCTCATTCCACTCACACCCTTAACAGCTTTTGGTTTTGCAAATGGAGTGCTAGTTTTAGGATCATGCTCTTTAGAATGTGGCCGCCTCCGAAGTGACGAGCCATCACCGGTACTTGTATTCTTCGCAGATGACTTTGTAGTAGTACTTTGAGCGTTCTTTTTGTTACCTGCATTACTTAGATTTTCCTGACTATGACTGGCAAGGCGAGCTTTTGTTGCTAGTGGTTCCTCGAGACTATCCATCGATGACGAATGCTTAATACTACTGTCTGTTTTTCCATTTTTGACACGACGTTCCGCTTGCTTGGATTGGCGTTGAGGAATCGGTTCACTCGTACTTGGATGATATGGCTTAATTGGTTGGGAATGATTAACTTTTTGTTGAGGTCTATTCGCGATTTGTATGGAAGCACTCGCTGGTCGAGCAGGCTGTTGATGGCCACTGTGGAACGACCCGCTTGAACTGTGACCATGTTTGTTGCCAATCGGGGGCTTTGTAGCACTAACTGCATTCATGTCATCTTGTTTTTTCATGTCATCTTGTTTTCTCATATCCTCCTCACCTGGCGTTGATGAACTGCTGGCCTGAAACAAAAAGTAAACTTCACAGGCAATCCTAACAATATTGTAAAGTTCCACATGAAATTCATAAATGTCGTATAGACGAGATGCAATTGGCCTTCTCAATTTTGCCTTGCAATCTAATCTTCATACGACTGTGAGGACAATAGAACCTTTGACCAATGACAGGTGAGATGCTTGTCATGTGCGGTTAACAATGTTGTTTTGTTGCGGGAATCACAAATCATGCGGATTTTATCGTTTCACAATTTTATTATGAATGGCATAAAATGAAACTTTAGATTCTGGGCTTTCCTAAACTGATTATATCAGTAACTCCCTTAAGGACTACACACTATTTACAGTGAAAAGTTAATTCATAATCATAAAATATGCCGTTAATAGTTTCTTCTTTTTAATTCATACAGATCAGGATTTTACTTCAAATAAATTGAGCAAAAAATTGTTGGAGTCTGTCACATTACTGCACAAATGTACACAATGTTTCCAATGTGATTGCGAAGTGTGGATGCAATGTTGAAAATTTAGCAATAATTTTTACACCTGGCTTACAAAATTACACCAATAATTTGATAGTATACACTTACCTTTATTATATTTAGATTTAGTACAGTGGCGAAATAAGTAGGCTGTCCATTGGCATAAGGATAGAAATAAGAGTGAATGGACAATGGTCACCTCCATGGTTTTTTAGGATGATATTCTCATATTAGAATAGAGCTAGCTACGTATATAGCATAAAAATGCTTAAAATCCAAGTTCAATAATCTAATATGTTAAATTAATGCTGTTGCTGGAAAATAGATTCATACTGTCGTAGAATTGTTCCTCTTCCCATGCACATAAACTGTGCTGTAATTGAAATCATCAAAGATTAAAGCATTAATCTCACAAATCACTTGTAAGTCATGAGAGCAACATAATAGATATAACATATTCAGGGGTACGGAATGGATAAGTTGAATCAAAAGTGGTACGTGAACTGATTTAATTTGATGGATGTCGCAGGAGTATTGTAGCCTATAATTGATGTTCATATTACTATCATTAATTTTGATGGGTGAATTTTTATGATATTCATATAATGAAGTATTCCTCTCTTGATAATGAATATAATCATAATGTATGGTCTACGCAATAATATCAATAATATCGTATAATGGTAGCATAATGCGCGCACACACATGACAATGATCGAGCTCATTACATTGCGTTTTATAGCTCATTGACAGAATCAAGCCAAGCGCATGAAATACGTAGTTTCCCAAGTGACGCGCTATTATGTATACAGAGCCGCCCACCTTTAATATGTATTATATAATACAAAAATGCCCCACAAGCTGATTACGAATTAGCACTTTAGCAATATGTCACCTGATTATCACTCCATATGTCACTATATAATTTACGAACAATATAATATACAATGCCATTTTATTTATAATTTTCATTTTGAAAACATGTGATTATACAGATATGGGTAGGAGTGATAGCCATATTTCAAAGTATAAAAAGGTATGGATTCACATAAGTGTACTTCTTCAGGTAGAAAAATATACTGGAAAACGCCCCTCGGGAAAGATGAAAGTGAAGACATAAAGTGAAGTCAGAAAGTAAGTTGAGTGTTGAGACGATAGGCAAGGACTGAATTAACAAGCCCGAACTCTAATTAGCTCGCGTTAATCCTTACTTAAGTCTACGAAGTTTGACCTTCTGACCTTTTCAGTTCATATGAAAATGTATCTTATAACGATGTGTTATAGCTCGACAAACAGTTCTATGATACCTTAACTTATAAAACCAATATTTGCTGAGTCACTTTGGAATGATTACGGTCGATTATCAACCCCTGTCCCGCTTGTTTTGTTTGACATATAGTAAGAATATTTCCATGTTTAGCACGATGATGGTTCATGTTCAAAAACAATTCCATCAGTTTTCGGTAAAGAGGCAGTAAAAATGACGATTAGAAAGTAATGTAATTTGGAATGTCTGTATATACGATGAGGCCAAGTATGATGTTCAGTTGGGGAAATGCACACGAATGTCTGAATTATAAGCCAGATCATGTATCATGGATCATATAATACAAAACTGACTTAAGCAGTTTGAATTAGTGGTTAATATATTTGAATGATACTTCACGTCATTATCAATTAGGAGTAAAAGCATTGCTATCAATGTCACTCGTTGATAACACTCCAATGATCACTTCAACACAGAGAGCAATTGGGAATGAGATATATTAGCTTACCTACACATAGTATATACACTAGTATTGTCAGACCGGTAATGATGTACGCTGCAATAGTATGGGATTTCTGGAATGAACAGGAAAACCAAATCACAAAAGCCACAGCATGCTCCCTGATCACCGGAGGTATGCGAAGCACTCCAGGAACACAATTGGAAGTTCTCGTAAACTTCAGACCAATGTTTATATATATAAACGGAGAATCATTAATGTATACACAATTGCTACATACAGGTAGATGGATAACTTTTGCCAGAATCATCACAAACAACGAAACGCACAGAAGCATCAATGCAAAAAAATGACATATGGTAAAAAAAATCAACATGTATTCAAATAAAATATATAGCGTTGTGGAGCAAAAAGCTCAATCACAATCAAAGATCAATCCATCTAGAATATCCATGCAATAAATTACCAAAACTAAATTGCTGGATTGACGGATCTATAATATCCAACAATGAGGCAGGATCTGGCCTCAAGACGCTCACCTGAAAAAAAAAGAGAAAAAAAGCGAAAAAGACAGAACAAGAGGCGAAGGAAGCCATCTTGATATTCGGAAGAGAAGACAGGGAGACTGCTTGACATAAAAAAGAGGCCAAAGCGACCTGACAATACCCATTACAATACTGAAACAAGACAAGAGGCCAAAGAGACCAGACAATACCATAACAATACTGAAACAAGCGACCCGACAATACCCATGACGACACTAAAACAAGACAAGAGACCAGAGAGACCTGACAGTACCCATTAAGATACTGACACAAATCAGAAGGCCGAAGAGACCCGACAATACCCGACATGGAGATAAGGATTTTCAAATAAAAAAGTCAATAAAAATTACCCCCCTTTGCTCCCATGAGGAGATTCTGACAAATCTAAAAGATACTAATCGAAGGACAATATCCGCAAAATGGCAGACCCATGCGATAAGCAGTTATTGAGATTTAAGAAAAAATACAAACATCGGCGTACGTTACTTCCCTTAGGTGCAATGACAATACCATGAACAAATCTAGAAGAGCCCAACCTTAGGCCAATATCTGCCAAATGGCAGACCTCTGTGATAAGCGGTTCTTGAGAAGATTTAGAAAAATACGAACATCGGCAAAAGTTACTTCCCCTAACTGTGATGACAATACTATGAACAAATCTAGAAGAGACCAGCCCTGGGACAATATCTCCCAAATGGCAGACCTCTGCGATAAGCAGTTTTTGAGAAGATATTTTAAGAAAATGTTAACATCGGACAGATGGACGGACGGATGGACGGACGAACTCCGATCAGAAAAGCTCACCGAGCATAAGCTCAGGTGCGTTAAAAAACAGCTCAAAAGCCAAAGTAGTTTGGGTACTATCCATATACTATAGCAATGAAAAATATGAATCTTAATGATCAAAATGAAATATTAGTTATAATTATCGATAATTAATAGTCACAGGCCATTATTATGAATACAGACTAGTGACTATATAATAGATATTACCATAGAAAGCCATATACTACGATGGCATCATTTTATTAACATTGTAAACTTCCCTAAGTGTATAGTACAGTATACTATATCCGATATCTACTCACCCCCATTACGCAGCACAGCACTGACTTTCTCCAGGCCAGTTTGTCGGTAGATTGTTGTGTATTACGCAGTGAGGTAGTATAATCACAGGAGGTGGCATTTACATATTATGTCACTTAGTCATAGGACGCCACCATGGGGCTACCACCGGTCGTAATTGTCAACATGGTAGTGGTGGGGAAATGACAGGGCAGTACTTTATGAGCTTAACATCCTGACATAGGTTACAAATCTCGACTGACACGCTTATGAATACAACTCAATAATTATTCCCCATACAACTTACAATAGCGTAATTAATGGTTAAGTAGACGCACCATCAGTCCAACACCATTCAGAAGCTGCCAGATCTATGAATATATGATAAAAGCATGACAACGGTATATAAAAAGTTGGTTTTATTCTGCTACTAGTACTGAATGGACCTTTAGGGTATAATATATCACCAAATAATTTAAATGATAATTGTATATAGTTTTATAGCCAACATATTAATATTATTTGTATATCCAAAAATAAGAAAATCTAAGAGACAACCAAGTGATCAAGCTACATCTAGACATATAGAGAAATGTTCACCAAGTATATATTACAGTATATAAAAAAAAATTTCGGAATATTTCTATTGAATCAGCCATTTTATATTAAGAAAATTACCCAAATTAGTAAATAATGTGACAACTCTGAGTCGTGACGCTCCTTTTTGTTTATATACACCTACCTTATCAAACAAAATATGATTTTGTAATAATCATTACAACAGGAGAGCTTGACAATATATAACCCAGTGTATGAATAGGATAAAAGAAAAATAGATAAATTATACATACACTGCAAGGTTACTACACACCAGCATCAGATCTGACCGAAACAGTACATACGGTAAGTTAGTTATTACATTAACTCTGACTTGACAGTGAGCCAGCCACAGAAGTTATGTTAACTGTAACTTGACAGTCAGCCAGCCAGATTGACAGAAGGACTGCATTATACCTGAATAACCTCTTTATATGGACAACAAAAGAACAGAAAAACTGACATTATCGCACACAGGATATACCAAATGCATCAAACGTATCAAAGGTGGATCCACAAGGGGTTTCTTGGTAGTTATTTCAACATGCTATTTAAAAAAATATAAAATTCACAAATGGGTTAAGCATAATTATATTTAATATGTACCGAAATGTTAGACAAAATACAATTACGATTATATACCAAATTTCAATTTCATTAAGCACATCTCATAATCTTTTCATATGATTACTGGAGACTAATTTGAAAAATTTTTATAGATTATGTTGTTGAAATGTTTTTAAAGAATGGACATAAAATTTTGAAAAATGTCACCATTTACCGATTATCCCCAGTGTTTGCACACTTTAGAATTGATATTTTGTTTTTTATCATTTAAAATATGTGAGGCATAACAACTTTCAATCCATGAATAGACCTAAAAGTTTTTTAGAAAGTCAAAATATACCTGAAATTGAAACCACAAATATAGAGTCATACATGCCGTTAAGTTGTATTTACCCAGATAAGTTGAAATTTAGTAAACAGAAATAAAAACGAGAAGACAACAAGGAGACTGCCTGACATCAAAAACAAGAGGCCTAACAGAAAATACCCATTAAGGTATCAAATTGAGAAAATACAGATTTGTGAAAAAAACCTTGGCTGAAATCACATCTAATTGCCTGAATAAAAATGTATCAAATGTCCTAAACAAAGCTGCATGAGACCTACACAGACAATATCTACCAAATGGCATACATGGAGATAGATTTTCAAATAAAAAAGGCGATAGAAATTACCCCCCTTTGCTCCTATGACAAGATGCTGAACAAATCGGAAAGATACTAACCCAAGGACAATATCTGCCGAATGGCAGACCTCCGCGATTAAGGGTTCTTGAGAAAAAGATTTTTCAAGTAAAAATACAAACATAGACGCAAGTTACCTCCCCTTACTGCCATGACTATAATTATGATGACCATCTAGAGACCACCCGACGGACAATATTTGCCAAATAGCGGGCCTCTGCAATAAGCGGTTCTTGAGAAAATTTTTTTTAATAAAAAATACAAATATTGACAGAAGTTACCTCCCTTGATGCGGTGAGGATACCATGAACATATCTAGAAGAGACCACCATAAAGACAATATTTGTTGAGTAGCAGACCTCTCCGATAAGAGGTTAAGATTTTTCAAGAAAAATATGAACATCGGCAGAAGTTACCTCCCTTAGCTGTGATGACGATACCATGAACAAATCTAGAAGAGACCAACACTAGAACAATATCTGCCAAATGGCAGACCTCTGCGATAAGCGGTTCATGAGAAGATTTTTAAAGAAAATGTTATCATTTATATACTTAAATTTAAAAAATGATGTTTCTGTGCTTCAAGTTCAAATGACAGTATGTTTGCTGTTCGAAATATTTTCGGTCTAACACAATCATTCAATCTATAACTAAGATACTAAAATCATTAACCTAATATCAGCGTATTCCAACGCCAGATAATATATGACATATTCAAATAACGCCAAATTCCTCCCCTTTATGGATCCACCACTGCTCTTACACAATTCAATGACAAATGAGAAAAAATTACCTCCATAAAAATTAAATGACATAGTAACAAATGATCTAATATATCAAAAGCTAATGTAATTTATGAGTTTTTATCATCATAAAGTAAACAAACAACATACTGCAAATATCATAATCACTATGTAATCCGAATGAATTTTTACGTTATATTCCCTTATGTAGTCATGTCTAACGGTACACCAATCACTCAATCTCGCTATAATCTTCCCACGTAACTAGGCAATGTAGAAACAGGTAACAAATAACCTAGGCAAAATCGATAGACTTATACAGTGTACACTGTATCGTGGATAGTGAATCTTCTAACAAAGTATAAGATAATTCATCACGTAAATAATTATGACTTTTAAAGATGTATAACTCTGCACAACCCACAAATGAGTTTTTAATGCAATGCAATAATGAGAATGACTCAGCCATAGTGGATCCAGCCCAATGTTTTGCATTTCAACTACCTGCATGTATTTTTCAACCAATATAATGATGTCAGTCATGATACATACGTGTTTCTAGGCGTAGTGAATGTGAATATTTGAATGTATGACGTTTTCAGATGATGAATGTCTATGTGTATAGGACGTATGCATGTCTGTATGTATATAAGATGGATGCATGTCTGTATGTATATAGGATGGATGCATGTCTGTATGTATATAAAATGGATGCAAGTCTGTATGTATATAGGATGGATGCATGTATATAAAATGGATGCATGTCAGTATGAATATAGGTTGGATGTGTGCGTATGTATGTAGGATGGATACATGTCTGTATGTATATAGGATGGATGCATGTCCGTATGTATATAGGATGGATGCATGTCCGTATGTATATAGGATGGATGCATGTGTGTATGTATGTAGGATGGATGCATGTCTGTATGTATATAAAATGGATGCATGTCCGTATGTATATAGGATGGATGCATGTCCGTATGTATATAGGACGGCTGCATGTCTCTATGTATATGGGACAGATGCATGTCTCTATGTATATAGGATGGATGCATGTGTGTATGTATATAGGACAGATGCATGTCTATATATAGGATGGATACATGTCTGTATATATATAGGACAGATGCATGTCTGTATGTATAGGACAGATGCATGACTGTATATATAGAGGATGGATGCATGTCTCTATGTATAAAGGACGGATGCATGTCCGCATGTATATAGGATGGATACATGTGTGTGTGTATGTATGTAGGATGGATGCATGTCAGTATGTATAGGATGGATGCATGTCTGTATGTATATAGGATGGATGCATGTCTGTATGTATGTAGGACGGATGTATGCCTGCTTGATATTCATTTAGATTCTAAATAAATTATGTTAAGCTATAACAAAAAAAAATTGCACAAAAGTAAATTACAAAATGCTTACTATCTATATGTTCATACGTAGCTAAGTTTAAACAATAAAAATGCATGAAAAAATAAGATTTTGAAATAAATTTCATATAATAACACTACAATAATCAAGTATAAATCCACTTTTATATAATCAAAATACATAATCGGTTAGTCGTGCAGCGTTTTGATTTGTCCATGCCCAATATATATGGAATTTTATTATGATAAATATATCATAAAGACAAAATATATTAAAATACTGTGAAAATGTGAAACTACCAACAACAAAAAATGACTGTAGTTGTAGTAGGAATATTTTTTATGAATCTATACATACTGATGATAATTATGACGAGCCAGTATAAATATAATTACAGTAACCAAAATAATAGCAGGAATCAATAAAGTTTTAGTAAGTATTGTTGATCCTATTTTCTAAGAATGGACTAATTTATGTATGTAACTCTGTTTTCATCAGTTAATATAGAAGAAGCATTACTAAAATCAGTGATGGTGTCCATGAAACAAGAAATAAGATATATAATACACACATGTATCGAACATCAACAAATTTATCCAGTGAAATATCAGAGACAACAGATGAGTTTCAGACCATGGGAAAAATTACAGAAACCCAAACACTAACAATCAGCAGTAAATGTGACCAATGATTGTACGGCAAATATAAAACTAACCTACAGGTAAACTGATACACTCTACACTGCACTATGTTACACATGGCACTACTAGGCTACTGGCAGACAATCATGGATGACAGTGTACCAATGAATGCTAGATAGTATTCATGCTCACTGACCGACCAATGATGCCTATCTCCGAAGTCATACAATAATACTGTACCCCTCCACAATCTAAAGAATCCATTCAAGAACCAGTTGCTACGTTCTTATAAGAAAACAGGTCTGAGATAGTTGTACAAATGTATAGCCTTTTGAAGCTACAGTCAATCCAGAGTAAATATTAGTGTCACCGAGCATGCTATAAGTGTATATTATGGTGATATTGCTCTCAGACCAAATTAAGCAGAAGATTATGAAAGAAATATGAGAAAAGTCTATAGAATGAAATAATCCTATCTGTAATAAACGCGTCGGCGTCGGCGTCGATGGTGGTAACTGGTAAATACAAGTTGGGCAAGTTAGAAACTAGTAATAAATAAACACTATCTTTCAATTACTTGGTGCATTGCCTTCTTTGTATACATTCGATCGCCTAGTTTAGGAAAGTAGCAGTCTTAATAAAGTAACAATAAGAAATTATGTATAACCAAGACTACTTGAAAACCTGATACATCCAGTTAATATACGACAATGCAAAAGTATAATCAATTTAAAAGTCGACTGAAAACACACTTGTTCATCAAAGTTTACGAGTAATAAATTATGAACAATTACTCATATTGTGTCCCCATTATACATATTTTTATCTGGCAACCCTAACCATAATTTTGTCTTCTTAATCTACATATAATGCTGGATCTAACTAATATAATAATATTGAAGATATTACATATATTAGAAATTGCTTAAATTTTCCACAAATATGTATTTAACTGGGTCATTAGTGTAGTCTTAGATATTGGTCTAGGGAGCTCATTACTGTTTTTAGTATTAATTTATATACTTATATTTGTTATTTTAAGACCTAGCTTAGGCCATATTAATGTTTTTAAATAGTGTATTAAGGTAGAGGGTGTTTAGTTAACAATGCTATTAGTGCACTTTATATCCACATTTCATTTGACTTCATCCATATGGCCCTAACTAAATATATTCAATAATATCTATCCCTTGAGCTAAGTGTCTATACTGTCTATTAATAACTTATTCTGATTAAATTAAATTTGTTGTGACCCATCTTCATTTTACTCTCAGTTCAAGTAAAGAACATTACTACCAAACATTAAATCTATCTTCAATATCTAGTTGATGTATACTAGTGTTAGTCCTTTTAGAATTGTTATAAATAACCTTCAGAATCGAGATAGGAACCTTCTAGCACCAAGAAGCATAATGGAGAAAATGATCATACGTCCTTGAGAAGGAAATTTAAAATTTTTAAATGAAAAATACCAATGACAGAAAGTTACCTTCGTTTGCTGCGATGATAATACCATGAACATATCTAAGACACCAACCCAAGGAAAATATCTGCCAAATGCCAGACCTCAGCGATAAGCAGTTCTTGAGAAGAAAATGTTGGTATCGGATGGACAGACGGATGACATCCGGACAGACGGATGATCTCCGATCAGAAAAGTTCACCGAACAAAAGCTCAGGTGAGCTAAAAAAGTTTAAAAATCATAATAACATAATATGACTCAAACAATGGCATATAATTACCTCCCTTTGCTCTGACGGCAAATCCCAAGGCCAAAACATGGATGAGACCAATTCAGAGGCTATTTGTAGAAAATGGCAAAGCTTGCAACAGAGTTTCAGATAAGACCATGTTTAATTCAGAAAAAAAACGGTAGGAATTACCTGGCTCTCGTGATCAAATCTGGCTTAGATATCCCACAGATAATTTATGCATTCTGAGCAATACATGGACAGAGGCATCTATAAAGACAAAATTAATATTTGTTCAATTTAAGTTAACGGCAAAATGAATACTTGAAAAAATAAAATGAAAAAATTTGAATCAAGAGTAACCGTTGGATAGGATTGCCAATATATTTTCGATGAATTTTTAACTTCATTACTGTATTTATTTAAACATCATGGATCCAATCCCAACCAAACTTTGCACATTTCCTTGGACTTATCATCAACCCAAATTTTCCATGACCGCATTATTTATTTATCAAATATGAAGGAGTTATCCTTGGGTAACATTCGACACTTTATCACCATTACCTAACATTGGTTTGGTATAACATGCTACAACTCATCTGGGTTTAGGGGAACAGAAATGAAATTTTATTGATTTGAAACAATTCAAACAATTAAAACACTTAAATGCAAACATTTTATCATGAAAAATCGCAACTATCAGAAATATATATGTCTTAGTAAAAAACTAGTCTATAATTTTCCTATAATTATTGCAATTATTTAATAGTAACAAAAGTAATACATTAGTCATGTATCAACGATACATACTGAAAAAAACATCCATTTAGATACGCATAAACCATGTAGCTAACTAAAGAAAATTGGATATCTATAAAATATAATGACACTATGCCATAGTACACAAGAGTACATTACGGTATGTTACGGTATACGACACGGTGATATACGTAAATGATATTCATCTCGCATCACAAATGAGTTCTGACCATCTGATGGTCGAGAAAAAAATAGATCTATGTAGAATCTATACCCACTGGTCTAGTGTGTATCTCACAATAGTGAATATGGCCTAGAGGTCCACATTCTTTCATTCTTTATTATTGGTGTATGCCATTCATCCGTGATGTACATCCCAAATACCCAGCATTCCCGCTACAACTGCGACCATGACTGTATGAAACAATTTGGCACCCCCCCTCCCCTACATTTATGTAGAAATGTATACATATATTTCTGTATATATGCAAAAATGTCCATCTATCATGTCAAATAATGCATGTAAAGTACAGGAATGCTATGATCGCTTATCACGACCATGTTGGAAGTGGGCGGACCTATCATATGTACGTGTTGCTGCTGTCCAACACTCGATATTGTGTAGACAACAAGAAATAAAACGCATGAAGAATACATTAATTAGCCTTCATAAGTTAGTTGGTAAAACTAAGGTTGTGTAAATGTATATACAAATGGGGTGGGATTAATGGGTTGTCTAAGGAAGCAATGAGGAGAGGTTAACATTGTGTTTAGAGCATTTGACTTTGAATCTAAAGGATCTCAGTAAAATCCCCCCTCGAGCCAGTATACTACATGTGGCGTTTTTCAGGCAAAATCATGGGTCTTTTACCCATGTGCCCATAGATATTAGGGTAGCCCTTGCAATGTGGTTCCATTAGGGCTTTTTCTTTCTGATGTAGCTGTGCTCCACATGCTCAATAGAATCATGTCACTTTGCACTGTCATCATCCTAATGTAATTAAACATTAACTTTGATAGACTTACTTAATCATGTGACATACGTTGCCAGTCTGTAGACATTTCAAACCAGTGGTGTAAATGGAAGAATGTCAATTGTCTGCCCATACATTTTTCAGAGTAGGTATTCCCACCACCCCTTATAAGGGAGGCGAATCAATTTGTTGTGTTAACCACATGTGTAGGCTAGTATTGTAAAGGGTCAAAAATGGCCCAGAAAATGATTACTTCTGCAATAGCATAGTAATAAATATAATAATGAAGTTTTATTTTAAGTGCCATATTATCGCTTAGTCATTGTGACAAGATGATGCCTACGACACTTTACAATATAATATGTCTCTAAAGCGCCTATATGAATTTCGTGTAATAACTAACTAACTAATAACTAATTGAGTTATAGTCACAGTTAATGGGTAATAATATCACTGAATATGGTTTGATACATTTAGAATGGTGGGCAAATCTGAGGAAATGTGATAGCGATGAGGAATGAAATGAGTGATCAGAAGAATGAAATGGTTAGAATGTAATATGTAATATATTATATAATATGCAAGGCCACAAGGTCAAAAGAGACCGTTGCAAAGACCACAAAGGGCTACCTAGAACCTAGATCTATTGGTGAATAATCTAGTTGCCATAATGCAGTTTTTAATAGTTTTTGTTTTACACAAGTAGCACCGCATACTGCTGATGCTAGTAGAATATGGTAACAATAAAATGTCCAATGTAGTCAAATGACGCATACTGAATAGTGCAAACTGTGCAAAAATTTGTTAACATTTGATTTCACTCAATCACTATGAAACTACCAACTATTACAGTCTACACTAATTAAAATCAATAGCAATATTGGCAATGCTATTTCCTATTATTCCCCTTGGGAATGTATTAATCATGGCGTGATTATTGCCCTTTCATATGAAAATTAGGTTTTTACTAATATACTGTAGTTGCTCAATCAGGTTAGGTTATTACTTCACTAACAACTTCAGTATCCCATAATGCACTACATATTTATAAATGCTAATAGCTTTGAATAAAATTAACTGAAACTGATATACAGATCTATATATGCATTCTGTAACAGAATTTATTTCAGTGTTACAGCAATATATCCAAATGGAGTCAAACCTACACTGGTCAAAGATCATACATTTATAACTAAACACTGATCCTAGTTTGCCAGGAGATTTGTTTATAACTCATTCATTTAGTAACAATATTTCCATACCTATTCGACCTAGTACCTATCTAGTCTTAAGCAGCCACCAGCATTTCATAAAACTTGCAAGATACACTTTGCATATTATGTTTGTTGGTTTAACTAAATATGTCTGATAGTAGCTAAATGTTTTTTTCATACAGGCTAAATAAATATACATGTATTTTCAATCAACATTATATTTCCACCAACAAAAAATGTTTCTAATACTGGCTAAATATGTTTTTTTAATACTGACAACATGTGTTTCTAATAAAGGGTAAATGTGTTTTTTACCACTGACAGCATATTTCTAATACTGGCTAAATATGTTTTTAATGCAAAATATTTTCTAACATTGGCTAAATATGCTTTTTAATACTGATAGAAATTTTTATAATACTGACTAAATATGTTCTTTGATACTGATAAAATGTGTTTCTAATACTGACAAAAATATGTTTCTTATGCTGGCTATAGATTTTGTCTTATAGCCTACAGGGTGATTTATATTTTGCAATACTTAACCAATAAAGTACGTATTACAATTGTACACTGGGGAAAAGTACCATGGCTTGGATAAGCATTGACAATCAGCTCATTTGTATGGCACTTTTGAATAGATATGGGAAGCCTAAAGAATCCATTATAGAAGTGAGTCATTCGTTTTACTAGTCGGTTACTATTAAAAATTGCCGAATGTATAGTGGGTACAACAAAAATTTGTGCCACGCATGTATCAAATATGAATCTAAATTTATGAATAAATGAGACAAAATACTTAGTCAATCCCTTGATTTTATAGTATTAACTTATGTTTGAGTAGAATGACAAATTAATGACAAGGAATGGTAAAAAATCCAAAGTTAAATGAAAGTGGAAACTCAATGAAGGTGAATGAATGAAAATGGGAAAAATGAAGTGAATGATTGAAAGTAAATGAAAAAAGCACGTGAACTGAAAGAGAGTAAAAGAAACTAGCAACTGGCACTTGAAATGAAAGTACAAATAGTGTTAAATAGAGTTAAAATCTATGTTGTTTATGTAATCATGATCTACAGTACTTCATGTAGATAGCCATATTGATTATTAAAGGTATATCATCTACTTGCACTATACATATATATTATAATATATTATATATATTATTTATATACTCTAAATAGGTTTTGGTGCTACTTTATAATTAAATGTCAGTCGCACGTACAACATTGCCCTGTTACATCTCTAAGAAATTTTTTTTCTTATAATAAACCATTCCACGACAAATGTTTCTCAATATTGAAGCACAAAAATCTTGCTCATTTCCTATTGTGGAAGGCGCGAGAAAAAATCCCCGGTTTATACTGGTTCTAACCTGCAACCTCATGTATGAAAGGCAACGCTTCTAACCACTACACCACTGGCACTATGAGGATGGGCATTATCATCCATCAGAACATAGTCTGGACCAATATCCACAGCCAATGGCATCACGAACACGTCGAGGATTTCATCGTGGTATCTAACACCAGTTATCATGCAGTTTTCAATGGCATGGGGGTTTGTACGACGCGTGGTAGTGATGTCATCCCAGGCAATGACAGACGCCGCCATATCAGTCATGTTCAACAACTGTAGCATCGGAATATCGCTCATTCGGCCTTCTCCACACCCGAACATGACCATCAGTAAAATCTAGACAGAACCTGGACTCGTCTGTGGAGGGTACAGTACTCCACTGGGCTTGGGTCCAGGTGAAATATTCTCGACACCAGTCACATCGATGTTGTCTGTGCTGTGGAGTGAGTACGATGCGCATAGCTGGTCGGCTATCAATCAATCAATCCTGATTCATGGTCCTATTCCTGATGGTTCGGGTGGATTCACGAACTCCTGATGCATCTCTCAGGTTTCTCTGCAAGGTTGTAGCTGTGGACGCGCAGTGTCTTACAGCAGAGATGGTGATGTATCGGTCCTGTGTATAGTCTCTAACACTTTGTGACACACCGAACTCCTAAGCCCCATGTCGCTGGGACATGCCAGCCTCATGCCTATCCCTCTATTCAGATCTTCGGACGTCAAATTGCGACTATTTTGTATGGGAGGCATTCCAGTAGATAGAGGTACACCTAACAACCACTAAAACACTACTTCTAATGTAAGAAATTCAATGTGAACAGTCCAAGTCAAATTACAAACTGAGCTAATGTGCAGTAAAATGTTGGTACTCGTGTATGGGCTTGCCTTACTATAGCTTCGAGTGGTTAACATGTGAAACATGTACTCTTCACTCGTCAACAAGACCCAAGCTCTCCAGCAAATCAATTACATCTGTATTCATAATGTATTAAACATATATTTTTAGTGTACTATGTAATATTATATGGGTGATCCTTAAGAAACTTTGAGAAGTATATGAAATATACTTTGTTATGCTTATGTTTAGTGATCAATATGTGAAACATATTGTATTCACTCGTCAAGAAGACCCAAGCTCTCCAGCAAATCAATTACACTTATATTCATACTGTATCTTACATATATTTTAGTGTACTATCTTATATGAGTGATCCTTAAGACTTTTTAGTAGTATATGAAATATACTTTGTTATGCTTATAGGAATAAAGAATAGTGTAAAAGTGTGTCACCCTCGCATTTTTTCTTGTTTTTCAAACAGCTTCTTACACAGAACACTAACGGATGTGTTTCATGTTGAATAATTGGAAAAATGTGAAAATGAGAATGTACTCAGGAAAATTTCAAGTAATTTCCACTGTCATTTAATTGTTTTATATTTGCGGCGAGAATGGTCGTTTAACTTACATTGAAGTTTATTTAACGTCTAAATATGTTGCTCAGTTTAGCTATCGTTTAGATTAGATTGGTAATGCATTGTAATTGTTCCACAGTAAAGCCGGTAAAAATGTTGCAAAGTGAATAGGTTTCAAATAAAAAGATGAAGTGTTGATTGTTTGCACTTCTAATCGAAATAACTTACCGCATAGAACTCTTTCATTTTCTCATTTCTCCCACTGTCATATAACTTGTAATAAGCCTCTTTAAATTTTTCCGCCAAAATATTAACCGTATCTTGATCCATTGTTGAATTCAACTTGACCCAGGCTGTCGAAAGATTGCTCTCGTATTAATGTCGCTGGTATTACCCTGCGTTCGTGTCGATAATGGCTGTGTGTGACTTTAAAATCCTCGCTATGTTATCACTTGACACACTGGGGATTGTATGAACAAGCACGTGATTTGCTATCATATCCATAGGGGCATTACACTAGTACATAGTGCTGAACAAAACCGAAATATTTGCTGTTCAATCAATCTTGAAAGTCTCGTAGGAGTGAACGCGAAATTCCCACATAACTGTGTAACTATAATAGTAAAACGACGAATAATAGAGTATCCCCCCTTTTTCACAATATTGATTTAAATGCTAAATAGATATGATCATGGGAAGCAAACCTACCTACAAGAAACTATACTCGTATATCACTAGAGACTAAATTATAGTATGAGCACTAAACTACAGTATATAGATGTCAAATAAGACATGAAATTAACGGATATGGTGTCTGATGTGAGTGGTCAATGTTGAATCGTAGGCAACTGTGGTGATGATAGAAACTAATGTAAGTAATAATGCTTAGTTATATCGTACCGGTTTCTCAACCCGTTTCCTCAATCTTGCTTCTAAGGTGTAACAACAGAGTCAGTAAATGTCAGTTGTTTCATTTATGGGAGTACGTGTTTCCTGAGTAAACTGTTCAGTCTCAACATCTGTGATTAATGTTGCTATTGCGGGTCACACTAGGGTGGATTAATGCAATGGTGAGATATATAGCCTAAAGTGCATCCTGCAGCATGTAATTAATTTTCTGTTATAGGATGAATTACATGTACCGGTAGGCCTACCTGTATTTGGGACAAGGGACAAGTGTGTTATCTGTTCATTTCCATCTGTATGTATTACCTTTCTTATGACAGTATGACCTCTGGTCCTTCCATATGTTAACAGCATTACTCAGATTGATTATGACTCTTATCTTGGTATTTGTGTCAACTCAAGTAGTGGTATTGTGTATTCATTATGATATTGCTGTTGTGTGCTTTTGCTGTGTGTATGTATCAGCTAGATATTATCCGTTGCGAGAGGTTTAGGATATACATAATTGATCTATTTGGGCAATCTTGTTCGTGGTCTTCATGGTATTCCGCGCATGAGCAATTGACCATTTTTTCTGCAGATGGGTGCGATTCCATTATTATTTGCTATGCATAAAAGATGCGAGTTAATTTTTCTAGTCGTTCTTTGTGTATTTAACAATATTCCATATTGATGTTTTGTCGTGCCCTTTTTGAATAGTGCTAGTACTTAAATCATTAATAAAAACATTACCATGGGAATGTTAAAAAGATTACTCCGCTTGAATATCAGATGTGTAAACGCCGTTTTTTTGGCTCGTGGAAAATTGGAGGTTACTTTTTCACAGCAACTTTGTACTGTTAGATGATAAAAACAACCATGTTAGCTCATTATACTCTTTTATAACAGCCTAAACTCGCAGTTTATCTTTGCATTCGTTCACTGATTGTTTGATTGTGTAGTATTTAGTATATAGCACGTGTTCTGTGCGTGTAGTTTCAGAGTTAATAATTCTAGATGGGCTTATCTTTCTGGCCTGCTTTTTAGTGTTATTTTCCCTGCGCAGTGACCTCATGCCTTATTATCTTGGTCAAGGGTTCTGTTTTTACTACTGATTACACACGTTTCAATTGCGTATATATCTGCTTGGGATACTGTAGCTTATTTTAGGTTGAGCACCAGGTTGGTCGTAAAACTATAATTTTATAAACACTACTGATTCAGAATAGCCGGTCTAGTTTTAAATTCAGAACATGATTCACTTTGTCGACGAGGGCAATGGCGAATTTAGCCCGTGTGAAATGATGTCACTCATTATGAGGACCGCAAATACATTATTATCAATGCGTTGATCGGAAAAGTAGATTACACCGGAAAATTTTAAATTTTCATATCTAGGTCGTCGATTAAATGCAACTACCGCATTTAGCAATGGCGACAATCTTGGCGCGCGTCCTTTGCTGCGCCCCTGCGAGTGCTACGTTAAGGCCCGAACACACTGCACCGCTGACGCGCCGTGAACGTGACGTGAAAAATCGTCCCCCGTGTATTTTCTTTGTACCGAACACACTGCAAACGCAAACGTGTGGCTGTGACGTGAACAGCATTTCTGACCGGTCGCCAAGAGATTCTCGCAAAAACACAGCCGTGTTACGGATCCCGTGCTGCGAACCATTAACCAATAACAGCCCGGCTACAAGCCGAGCCACGTGAAGAGAGTACAGGAATCATGCTGTAGTCAACTATAGTTTAGTATTTTTACACGGAAACTCTCATAACATAGATAAAATGCCACGAAACGCAGATCGCATTTTCACAGAAAGAGTCATTTTACAAGTCGAAAAATATCCCTGTTTATACAATATAAAAGAAAGTGCATATCAAGATAAAGATATGAAATTAAATGCCTAGAAAGAGGTCTCGCTTTTGTACATTGTAAAATACTGAAAAAATCTCCCGTTATCGTATTCTAATTCTTTGATCAAGTGGTGAAGCTCTCCATATACGTGTGTTTGTCTCAATATGTCGTGCACCCACTAACCTTTTTTGTGCCCCAAGTATCGTTAACGTTTTCGGCGTAGTGTGTTTACGAGCTATTTTTTCGCGTCGCGTTCACGTTGCGTTCGCGTGGCGTTCACGTCGCGTTTTGATGCAGTGTGTTCGAGCCTTCACTGATAGGCCGATGTGGCGGCGGAGTGGTGTCGTGTATGCGCGCGCGCGATTGTGTGAATGTCGCTGCACTCGAGGCCTCGTCGTTACTTTTACCGTTTGGTTTTAGATAGTTAACACTCTGCCTCTGTATTTTATTTGGTATAAAATACACAGGTGATATGGCTTTAGTATGTTCTAGTGTTGCTGGCCTTCAAAAGCATCTAAATATTTGTCAAACGTTTTCGGAAACGTATAGTATAAGATTTAATACTGACAAGGCGAAGATTTTGTACGTAAAATAATTGAACCCAAAAATTCGTTATTAATCAAGTTTTGTTAGTATTGAGTTTTATAAGTTAATTTGGTACCATTGGACCTTTCCACGACGCCCCGCCCACTGACCCAATTCCGGAACTTCTGTCATAACAATACCATGCTTCCGTGTGTACAGTATGTAATGCACACGGAAACTACGGGAAAATGCGTTATATATCGAAAATGCTCAGCAAAGATTATTAGTGGAGCATGCTCTTTTATTAAATAACTGTCTCACATATCTAAGTCTACAAATTAACCACAAATATGCCGTAAAAAGTGTTCAGTT
>WURV02030126.1:0-22793 GCA_011762755.2 Epimenia babai
CTGGTCAGATACTTCGTTTTGTTTGTTATAGTCCCCGGTCAGATACTTCGTTTTGTTTGTTATGGTCGCTGGTCAGACACTTCGTTTTGTTTGTTATAGTCCCCGGTCAGATACTTCGTTTTGTTTGTTATAGTTCCCAGTCAGATACCTCGTTTTGTTTGTTATAGTCCCCGGTCAGATACTTCGTTTTGTTTGTTATAGTCCCCAGTCAGATACTTTGTTTTGTTTGTTATAGTCGCTGGTCAGATACTTCATTTTATTTGTTATAGTCGCTGGTCAGATACTTCGTTTTGTTTGTTTTAGTCGCTGGTCAGATACTTCGTTTTGTTTGTTATAGTCGCTGGTCAGATACCTCGTTTTATTTGTTATAGTCGCTGGTCAGATACTTCGTTTTGTTTGTTCATAATTATTTATTCTATCGATTGTTAGTGTGGCCTGCACACCGTATGTTTGCACTGTCGTGATGTAAAGTATCGATTCACACAGAAAAAGTAAATATTTTAGGTTTCATTTTGCCAAACGCGCGATCTTTCATCTCCATTAACGACCTTAACGTCGGCCCTTTCTTCCAATAAAATACATGACGACTTAGTTCACTGTCGCTTTTCGGCCTAAACTATTCACTCATAATCAATTTGAGAGATAACAGTACGACATCGCATATGCGCTCATAGAACGTGATCCGGCACAATTGAGGCGTTAATGTGACGGGTTCGAGGAGGGAGCCTTGCGCGCCTCCGGGTTATGTACGGTTCATAACGCGCGGCGACACGCGTCGAACGTGTCGTCGCACCATAAACAACCGTAATGTTGCGGGCGCGCTCAGTTAGATTGGCCCGCGCGCACGTGAGTAGCTACGCGCTATTAAACGCTACGGTAATTCGGTTTTCTCTGTCGACGTTGTTTATATAAAAGATATCGCCACTGACAAAGACCCTGGCAATGGCGATACCGTTAAAACTATGGTAAAATTATTATCAAAAATAAAGGGAAAAGGTAAAGGCGAGGTTTTGGTGCTACTTTATAATTAAATGTCAGTCGCACGTACAACATAGCCCAGTTGCTACCCTAAGATATTTTTTATAATGAACCATTCCACGACAAATCTTTCTCAATATTCAAGCACGAAAATCTTGCTCATTTCCTATTGTGGAAGGCGCGGGAAAAAATCCCTAGTTTATGCTGGTTCGAACTCGCAACCTCTCGCATAAAAGGCAGCGCTTCTAACCACTACACCACGGGCGCCAACAAAATACCTTTCCAAATCGTAGCTGCTCTCTACGTAATGTTAGGACCCACATGTTCGATTATTGTCTCACGTACTGATCGAGTCGGTGGCTCATTTAACATATCTCACTGACCGCACTGACGTCGAATGACAAATTTCCGCGAAAAGCTTTAGTTTATCACAACAATGGCAGTTATCCTACCGCCATTTTCACTGTGCCGGATAGATTTAGATTTACGTTTTACGGAAGTGTACCCCGTTATCCGGGCACGTGCTGCGCACATCGCTTCCGGTCATCCCTCCCACATGCGCGCCGATGTTGTATTAGATGCGGCTATTCATGTCAGTCATATCCATTATTATTAGTCGCGTGTTATATTGAATACGGCGTGTGCACCGCAGAATTAAAATTCGCTGCGGTGTGGCACATGCAACAATTCAGAAATTGGTGGGTTTTTTGGTTTTCGTCGTAAGTCGTATTGAATCAGGCAGTATAACGCCTGTAATCTGTTTAAATTCGCGTATCGCTGAATTTAGAAAAAAAATCAATATGTTTGGACTAGAATGATGGTCAGAATGGATGTAGAGTGCTGTCTCTGATGACCGCGTCGATCCTCGAGGTATAGTAGCGCGTACACTACACAAACCCGTGTGCTACGATAGGCCATGCACTACAACAGCCCACACACAGGTCATAATCATAACGCATAAAGGTTCTGATGCCAAAGCACAATCTCATCAAGTAAACTTCCCCAATGTTTATCTCCCCATTCCGCATGACTAGACAGACAGACACTCGTCAGTTCGTCAGTAACCTTGCTCATTACCTCTAAGACTAAAACATGTAAATTTGAGTGACCGATCATTCTCGTATTCAGAGCCCCCCCCCCCCAAAAAAAATAAATAAAATAAATAAAATAAAAATAAATTCAATGCCTTCAGAAATACGTTCTTGCTCCATTTGCTCTAAATTCAAGCAGTTCACCAAATCTCATTATTTCAAAATTGCGTATTTGTAAAAAAATGCTCTGGGTTTAATGCACCTAATGCGTCTAATATCACTAATGCGTTTATTAATAGCTCTTGCGTCATTTGACGATATTTTAAATAAAAGTGCATTATAAATATTTTTACCTTCTCTACCTTACACTATATTAAAATACAAAGGTAACACCTTGTTGATTAACTATATTAGTCTATATTACACTATATTAGTCTTAACTAATATAGCAGTAACCCAGACAATACAATGATCTGGTTATTGCGCGTTTGCCCAAGTAAATTACCTGCGGGCACATTAGCGCGGTTAATCAGGAAGGGGTTCCATAACTTCGAAGTATACAAGATTTCGTTAATAGATGTGGGGAACATTTGGTAAAGCAGCACCCGACGGGCATTTGGGCGGCGAGGGAGGCGGACACAACCGGCAGCAAAGATCCCCTCTTGTGTATATTCAGTAGTTATTTGCGACCAATTTAGAAACCACGTTCGTGTTAAATTCGTCACACAATTTTAAAAAGTCAACGGAGACACCGAAGGCGATCTGCCGCGCGCCCAGCATTTCCCGGCAGCGCCCACGGGCGCCCGATGAGTAGCAATCGCCCATAAATCATGTCTCGATTTACGGATGCGTCCGCAGACACGCTGCTATCTGCGGACAACAGTTGGCCAATAAACGCGTCAATCATGGCGGCTAATCCGAACGGGGCGTTATCGCTTTTTCGCAGATCGTCAAACCACTTGACGTGAAATTATCCAGTAATTGACGAACGAATTGGACGCCACGTCAAGTAACGCAATATACTCACAAATAACAGATCTGCCGCTATTTACTAATATCGAAACACCATATTTAATTCATCAACAAACACACTGACTATAATATAAATTCTGTCCCCTCTCGTCGTTGTCTTAAATTATAGGCATAAATAACTACATTATCTTATAATTTAGCAGATATAAAATCTTTAACGTTAACTTAAACACTTAAAATATACGTTCTATAACGTAATTCTAACTTTCCCATAGTATATTACCAGAAGTTCTCAGTCTTATCATCTTATGTTAAATATAGCCATTCGAATTTAAATCGTCTGCTACATAAAAGTGACAATAACGGGAGAAGGCATATTGTTTCCTGAATATTTGCAGGTACATCTGAAAAAATCATATAAATGGTTCCAGGCGTTTGATTAGTGCGTGGGACGATATCTTCCATGCGCGCCCGAACAGGTCTCATGTATTTTATTGAAACTACGAGAGTAGAGAGAGGTATACCCTTGAGATTATTACTGACTGCCCGATTTTCACCGACTGAACGAACGACAACGCTCTCCTTACAGCCGAGTGAAGGCGTAATTAAAACAACGAGCATTGTTTATACAAGATCTAGCGCGTTTCGCGCTTTGTCAATACTCCGCCATATGTATTACGCGAGTGTAATTATGTTTAATTCTAACATAAAACTACCTGCCGAGCTGCAGTTGACTTATAAAACGCGACACATACGTGTAGAAGCAGGAATCGACGGTACCCCACGGGTGGATCCCTCAGCTCATTGTACGGTTAGCCAGTAGTTCAAAATAACGCTATCTCAGCAGGGTTGCCCAAAGGTCTGGATCGGGCACGCGTACGCTGACGGTGTCACGTGATCGTGCCAATTTAGCAATGTTTGGGGAAATACGTTTGTGTGTGTAGAGGCGATAATATATAAAATAAGCGACAACCGGCTATAACATGCTCCGCCCCGAACGATACCCGCATATCGATGTCTCTAATATAACGGCGACATCGGGCGTTTATAACGTATAGAACATAAATAGATCGAGGGTAGGCGCATGTCGTTTACTGTGTCGCGCTGTACTGCATGTGTGTTGTAGATTGTTATCTCACAGAAAAGCGAACTCAGTGTAGTGTATATTCGAAGTGAAAGTTTAGTACTGTGTGTTTTATCTAATTATTATTACAAAATAATATTTTTGCCTATAAAACTCAAAATCAAAAAGCCAATATTTAGAGAATAGAACATAGTTCAGTTGATATTCAACGTGCGGAATCTCCGATTGATAATGCAGAAGACCATGGATAACATCGATCCTGTTTTCGGACTCCCAACTATGAAGCCCAGCGAAGCTTTGGATTCCGCCAAATTTCACAACTTAGTTCACCAAAAGGAATTAAAGAAACATTTACGTTTTTTGGAGGACCGATTAATGGCTAAAAAAGCGATCATATACCGCGAAAGACGGGATCTTTTGGACACGTTAGTGTCGTTAAACTCCGCCAAGTCTTGCGATACCATAACAATTCTCCGGACTGCGGCGCGATATCGCAATGTTGGAAGAGCACGACGCACGATTTCAAAGAGAAAGCTTGAACTGTCCTATCCAAATCTTTTCGGCAACAATAAAACGGCGCGTCGTGGAGTATTGGATAAAGGTAAGTTGCTGAATCAGAAGGCAAAATGCAAAAATCTACCAAAAGTTCAAGACAAAAACCCGAGAAACACCCCCCGCTCGAAAAAAGGGGGACGAAGTAACGCTGGAATAGAAGCTGCAAGTGAAACTCCAGAACTACTGCCGAGTCTGCCGAAAGGTTTAACGAATGACGTCAACAATTTGACATTGTCCGATGACGATTCCGATTTAGAGATCGAACAAAAAGAAGCGAAAATCGCCTTACAGCGCCGAAACCTGCTACGCGAAGCGCGAAGAACTCATAGCATGTTTGCCAAAACTTTGGTGAATATAAATCGTCGAAATTCTGGCCTCGTAAATACCCCGTTGGAATTAATCGAGGAGTGTGACGACTCAGAGCAAGTCGGACCGAAGGATGCCGCGAATATGTCGACTCGGAGTGATTCTGGTGGCAATGGAGCTGAAGGTGAAGATGAGTCTCGTAAGGATGAAGATAATCGCGTGTCTGTTAGTACTGATCTTAATTCGAACGGGTTGACCAAACCTGATTTGGTTCGTTCGAGCAGTATTAAAAGCATTGACACCACGGCAAGGCGTCCAAATAATTGGTTCACCACATCCGTAAACGGCGGCGAACGAAATTCAAGCCATGAAAAAAGTAATGTATTGTCAAAATGGCGTCGAAACACGTGGGATAACTTTAGGCAACTTGATAAAATTCGCGAAGACCTTCGATCAGAAGCCGACGCCGAGAAGGAATTGGAAACTGGTGCGAGTCGTAGAGATAAAGTCCAAGAGGTAATACCGAAACTGTCTCGACGTCACACAGAACCCGCTATCGGGAACGATAAACCACACGCAGTAAACATGGATCCTAAAATCATGGCGCAGGTAGACATGCCCGGTATCTTTGAGCGGGTCGATGCGCTTATTGCCTACTGGAAGGCATCGCCTCCTGCTACAGCCAAAACTACCGTCTTACAACGCGCACCACGGTACCGTGATAATCGATAAACGATATGTACTTCCATCGGTTGGCTGTTTAAACCTCACCCCATGTCATGTGTACATACCATCGTATATGTAATTATGTATAAAATTCTGGATGTGTTTTAGTACGCTAAGTTCCAGATATATTCCTATGAATAAAATATAACATGTAGCCTACTGTATAAAATTGCGACATTCTAGTTACATCATATTACATTCCTATAATTCTACGTGTATTCTTTCGCCAAAAATTCTGGATGTTTTTAGTCTATAGAATTCCAGGTGTATTATCGTAAATAAAATGCTAAGTGTATTCTCCTATATAAAATTCTAGGTATATGCGTCTCTATACAATTCTAGGTGTATTCTTCTACATAAAATTCTACGTGTATTCTACTACATAAAATTCTAGGTATATGCTTCTCTATACAATTCTAAGTGTATTCTTCTACATAAAATTCTAGGTGTATTCTTCTTCATAAAATTCTAGGTATATGCTTCTCTATACAATTCTAGGTGTATTCTTCTACACAAAATTCTACGTGTATTCTACCACATAAAATTCTAGGTGTATATTCTTGCGTGCAATCCTAGAGATTTTGTATTTTTCATCGATAGAATTCCAGGTGTATTTTAGTACATATATATTCTCGTACGTAAAATTGTAGATATGTTTGTGTAGGATATTGGTACCACAAACCGCTCAATTCCATAACGAATGGTGAAATCTTTGAAATCGTACAAATTTTACGCTGAAACAGGTAACACAGAACGAGTAATTGTGTTTTTATTCAAATAATAAATTAGAAATTTACGAGTAAATAAATCACTAGATATATATACACATATGTATGAAGCTTCTAAGTGAAATCTGTTTTTGAAAACAGTTAAATCCCTTTGACAACTCATTGTGTGTGCAATATGTTAAGGAAATACTATTTTTGCCGATTTTTTCGATCATCGACGATTGTTTTCGGTGGTTTCGATGAAAAAAATTGTAGTTTAAAATAATTATCCATATTTTTAAAATTTAACGACCTATATGATTTGGTCTATTTTGATAATCTCGCTAGTTTAATAATCAATTTATCTATCTCGCAGCCTTGTGAATCATTTTGTCCACCTCGCGATCTTGAGAATCATTTAGTCCACCTAGCGAATGAATCATTTTATCCATCTCGCGATCTTGAGAATCATTTAGTCCATCTCGCGCGCGATCTTGAGAATCATTTTGTCCACCTAGCGAATGAAACATTTTGTCCATCTCGCGACCTTGCGAATCACTGTTTCTATCTCGCGACTCTACGAAGGATTTTGTCCGTCTTGCGAGCATAGGAACGATTTTGTCCGTCTCACTACCTCGTGAAAGTATCTGTCGGTCCATCTTGCGACCGACGCAATAAACTCAAAGGTCTATAGATTGACTTAAAATTCATAACTTACAAGATATTATGCAGTAAACTGTAAAGTCAATACAACTATAGTAAATAGAACTAAGCACGACAAATCACGACACAGTTAAAACATATGAATGGCTCGTAATCAGATAATGCTGCACAAGGACACACCGGCTGAGTTTCATGAATTACTTGAGGTATAATTAGGTTGGCATGACAAAATGAGTTATCTCATCGGTGGGGAGGGGTAACGATAACCCCGCACACACCGGCTTGATCCAATGAGCTTAAGCATAAAATAGTGTCACGTGAGATTTAATCTAGAGGATATGCGAAGCACCAAATACCAAAAGGTTACAAAAATTGGTACAAAATTATACGCGACGAGGAAAGTCTAATAATAATAAACGAATAAATATAAAAAAAAACGTGTGTAGTGGTTTTAGGAGACAATGCGATATCTGCGGGGAATGCTGCACGGATTATCTTCAAAAGGTAGGTATGTCGCTGAGATTGGGACGAGATACAATTTATACCATGCGTGATGCAGCCAACACTTCCGCAAAAATGGCGTCGACTTTTTCTTTGGGATAACAGCCTACACGAAAGTAAGATATTACCCCTGAAAAAAATATTGAGATATTATTCTTGAAAAAATACTCAGTGATATATAATGAGAAAAAGGACATTCAAACGAGAGAGACACCATGGTCATACACACGCAAGCACGCACGCACGCACGCACGCACGCACACACACACACACACACACACACACACACCTTCTCTCCCCCTATATATATATAGGGGGAGAGAAGGTACAGGGAGGGTATGAAGAGTGAAAGGACAACAGTCAGTGAAAAACTTGATTTTGTACCAAAGAAAAATGAAATCGACTTAAACAAGATGTCGACTAATCAAACATGTTGACTCACGCACTTTATCGATTTATACATATATATTTATACCAACTTATACACGATGAAGTCATACGCGTTAGATATTGGTACATGCATCCTTAAAGTTGATTTTCACCCGATCTAGCTAGATTCACTACATATTAATTCATAATAATAATAATAATACATGTAGCGCAATAACGAACCTTCGTCGATGTGAAGACAGTTGACGACGGTGGAGGCAACGAGTTCGCGAGAGTAGCCGTCACAGAGCACACCGTCAAGCATCGATCCTACAAGCCACCCAATCATGATCGTCTTCTTATACGTTTAATTAATTTATAATAATTAAAACGATAACGATGATAACGACGACGGCCATAACGATGACGACAACGGCGACGAGCATAACGATAAAGGTAAAGTACAAGATTTATAGACCGCGAGTATCAGCAAATAAAGGCCCTCAGATGCGGTGTACAATGAAATATTTTAACAGCTATTCAGCGCATATACAATATCTTCGACATTCGCATATCACCCCGCCAAGGATAATATCGAGCATCTACCCATTTTGCAGACAAATCTACACTAGCAATCGGGGATAAATGACTTGCTGAGGATCATCGCAGATGAGTCGACTGGTGAGAGGTTTCGAACCCGTGACCTTCCGGTTACGTGTTCGGTGTTCCTACCACTCGACTAACTGTTTCCCATTTCCGATGGCAATGTCAATAACTATAATGATGGCGATGGCGATGACCACGACCGCGATATTCATAATGATTGTTACGCTACACTCAATGCACCGTAACACAAACCAAGTCTATCGACGACCATATCGTGGTGCGTGCTGTCGACAGCCCCGCTAGGGTTGGCCGAGGTCAGTACGACCGGACCGGTCATCGATATCAGGTGAGCCAAGGGTGTCGAGTCTGGTACTCGGATACAGACGCTGTCGGGTGTACCGATATACTGGGATGCGTGAGATATACCCAGCCGCTCGAGCCAAGGACCTTTAGGCACGACGCAGCTGATCCCGCCCGGATAGCAACGGCGCATGAAGGCCCACAGAAGCGGAGAAAAATCCGGGTTCACCTCTCTGTACGTATTCGTCAATAGTTCGTTATAACAAGGCATTATATATGATAATATCATGCCCCGTCTGGTTAACCTTTGGGACACATTGAAGGTGTATAAATGTAAAAGGGGGAAAAACTCAGTCTTTTAATAGAGTATAACAATATGCATGCATATCTGTTCATTTGTCCATCTAACATCACGTGCTATCTCTTTAATGTTCAAGAACAACAATACAGTTCTTCTGTTTACGAAGGTAATACAGAAATATAGACGGTACACGTGGAAATACCTTTAGTAGGCAGTATGCCTCGAGTCATAACACAAATATCAATCGATATAAAGTGTACAAACTACATAGGGGCGAAGTGAGTGAGTATTACAGTAGCCCATAAGAGAAAATTGATGATGTTCATTTAGATGTGGCGAGTCAGCGTGTAATCCGCTAAGAAACTCGTGCTCACACATTTTGTAGTGGTGAACGTTATAGTAGGCTACCTGTTACGGGAAAGTTACCTCAGTTGGTCGAGGTATGCCAAACATAGACACATGGGCTTCTCGCGGGAGCGTCCTTTAATCTCAAAGATTTTCACGATCGATCGCGGGTAACGGCACGAAGCAGAAAGGGCGTAGACGGTGTCGGTTGGGATACCGCACACGCCGCCAGCGTTCATGATAGTGGCGATTTCGCGTACGCCACTCGTCAGCTTCGAGGTGTAGACTGGACAAGGCGGCTCGCTGACCTCTTCCTCCGTCGCTCGTGGCTGGTAAAAACACCATAACACATTAAAAAATCGCGCGTTTCCGCATTTGCCATCCTCTCGATTGACCGGGAGCCGCACACCAACAAGCTGTAGAATAGTTTATTATTGCCATACGAGTACAGTTCTGAGTCACGATATCAATACCTCTGAGATATTCACATCCATATGTACACATATATATCTGCGTGGTTCATACGGTTCCACATACTCCAGTATACGCCCATATCTATTGGCATATGGTAAATTATGCATATTTGACCATAAATAGTTGTATATTGTATATCTATATGAACTATTTAAAATTTACTCAGGATCGCCACTATCATATAAGATAATACACTTATTGGTCAATTGCGTGAGGATTCTCCAGAAGAATATTGATCGAAAGACGCGATGATGGTGCAAAATAGTTAGAGTAAATGGGCTCGTCTCTGCTTGACAACAATACGTACGTACGTACGTCTTACCTTGAGTATTGGGTCGCCGACGGGAAGTACCTTCGCTTTCAAGGTCCCGTTAATCAGCGTAGCTGCCGCGCTGTACAGACTTGTAGCCGCTGTTGTGAACAGATTGGCTGGGTACACAGACAGAACCTACACCCGCAATTGCTAAATATTGCATATATGTTACACTTTCATCGTCCGACGTGACTGGCCACTTGTTCGTGGTGCGCATAAACACAAATGCACTCTAACAATGTAAGGGGGCAAAATTACACTTATTTTAATAATTTCATTACTGTGGCCTAGTAAGCGATCGTTGGACTACAATTCCGGAGGATTTTTCTTCGATACAGGTGAAGTCAGGATATGACTCCCGCAGCCTTTTCGGACACAAGCTCCTTAAACCAAGTCAGTCTAGGTTGATCTGTATAGCCCTCGCAGAGTAGTTACGTATTGGTTACGCTATCCGACATGGCCGATATGGCACTGTTTTATATATCACTATCTAGGATGACGGACCCAAATACGTGGACTCATAACTTAAATGTCAACAAAATGCGGCGATACCGACCGAGTAAGCCCATGAAGACGGGGACGACATGTTCAGGTGTGACGCCGTAACAGTGGAGCATCAGCAGAATAATAGAGATCTGATTCAAGATGGCGAACGGAATCCACAGACGCGTGAACAAGATGCTAAGACAGACAATGGTCACGTGCAAGCACGTTAGACCAATCGACGTCGATCTGAGGGCAGGTGAGAGCTTTTCTGAAGAACAACATACGATATAGTATTATCAAGATTCAACGACGCTAAATTGTTTCCATTTTCTTTGCAGGTAGAATGTAAAAGACGTGTAACTAATTGAGAAATCATTACGTAACACATATATAACCTGCTAATAAATACTGTTTGCAACGGCGTTCAGCGCATGCGTGCTCAGTGTAAAACGCTCTAACACATAAACGATTTGAACTACACAAATCAAAGGTAAACGAAATAACCAACATATTATATGCTATTTGTATTGGTTTATACGGTAAATAAAACATTTTTGAATATTTTAGGACGTGTCAACAATGTGATGATTTGTAGTTATATGACCACGAAAGGATAGTAGCTGGACAATTAATCAACGATCTACCATTGAAATGAAATAAAATATATTTTATTTAAAATGCACTAATAGGCAATAACTACTGTGTCCAACACACTTTGGATCAATAAAAAAACACTGTTTGGAGCCATTGATATGGCCTAAGCAACACCAAAGAATAACACACATATATAAATTGACCCTTAGTACTCTGTTGTCACAGAATTGTATTGTTATAGTAATGTAATATACAGATGTTAGTTTGGTAAGGGTTAATAATAAAAAGCACTACCCTGCTATATTTGTGGAGGGCCATCAATCGTTATTTTTACCTTTGTATAACACGGCGGCCCACGCCATCCACGCCGCCGCGGCGATCACGTGGCTGTAACACTTGGCAATGGTGCGCGTAACAAACGCTAAACGCATGGCGAACGTCTGAACAATCACGCCGGAAATGACGACAACTGCAGCCGACATGATGTTTCTGTTGACGGGAGTCGACGCGAACGCCCCACAAAGAGATACGGCAGCTACTGTCGTACCGAAAAAACTTAGACTGTCGACGATCCACGAGGCGACATCCTCCTTGGTGTTGGCGACGTCGTTCATAGCTCTGGTGAATATGGAGGTACTTATTCTGATGCTTATGATAGTGCTGAATCTGCTGATTTAGTTTGATTTATTATGATATAAAATAGGGAAAAAGTCTGACACGTTATCTACATTTACAGTAAGGGCGCAAAAACTTTATTTGCTATACGTCTTCGAGATCTCCATGATAGAAAATGCGACTGTATACGGGGCGTGTATGTGTAAACTTACGTTTGTCGAAAGGTTGCAGTGTAGAAGAACGCCCGGAGCCCATCCCGAGATACAACTCCCGATCCGATATACACGATTGTCTTCTCGGCAATTGTGTTAATGAGCGACGCGAAGGTAGTGTAAACCGATATAGCAGCAAAGGCCACACTGGTCAGGCCGAATGTAAAGCGAGCTACGTGGCCCGGGATCGCCACGAGCGAGAGAACGGTAAGCAGGAAGAACACGACATTGTTGACGAGAACCATTGTGGATTGGCAGAGAGACGGTACGAGTAAGACCAACGCACAGAAACACAAACCGATGAGAGCGTAGGAATTTTCGTGTGAAATATCGATGTCTGACGATATGGAAACCGCGACAGAGATATCGGAAATGGCTCGAGAAAGCCAAAACACTGCGTATATCATGTATTGGACGGCATGAAATGTGTCGTTACGTAGAAAACAATAATAACACGTGAAGAGATGACAAAAAATGGCGGACAGAAGACAGGGCAAAGCGAGAGTAAAGTCGTCAAAGTAACCGAGGTAATAGAATGCAAATGACACGGATGGGACGATATTGCCTAAATAACCCATGGCATACGGCTCAGCGTATTTTGTGTTTCGCTTTTCTTCCGTTTGCTGACTCTGTTGACCCTTAGCTTTGATAAGTAGAACGTTGTATGGAGCATTACCAAATCCAGGAAGCACGTATCGCTGACTGATTCCTTTAAGGACGATTACCAACACAGCGTACGAACCAGTTATCCCGATCATTAGTTCAAACCCAATAGCAACGCGACGTCCCCAAATGTGACACGTACCAACCGCCTCAAAAACCAAAGCGAGAAGAGCCGAGATCAAGAGAGGCGGCATGATATAGTTCACGGTTAATGCGCACAGTGATAGGATTAGAAGTCCAACGCAATAGCCAATGAGAGCAGCGAACGTGGCGCGGTCTAACTTTGTCGAGTCGACGTACTGATATATGATCATGTTGATGCCGTACATGCCCCATAGCGACGCTAGGAAGACGAGGGCAGACGCAGTGAAATGGTCGTTCCGTCGGAATGACATTAGTCCGGATAACAGCTGTAAGAGCCCTCCTATCACTAACAAGTGAACTCCTGAAAAACACCGTCGTATTCAGAATTTTTCACCAATGGTAACGTGTATTGCATACAAAAAAGAGGCACTAGGTGTACCCCCCATGAATGTTTAATGGATGTACACAATATAGCCTACAGATCAGTTAATGGAGGTTCAGTGTGAATGATTTCTCTCAACACGTAGTCGAAATCGTGCAGATTTATTCAAAATTAATCGATAAATTCGACATAATTACTGCAGATGAATTCAACCGTTAATCTAATAATTTGCGCAAAATGCCACGCCCATTAACAATCATCTGACGTTAATCTCTACGCCTTTAACGCCCTTTTCACTTGCCACTACGTTTTTTTCTGTCTTGCTGAGAGTGACTAGGGGCAACAAAGCCTTTTATAGACAAAGCAACTGATTCGCATATGGTTTGTGGATAAACTGTAAAGTAGTGTACCAACCGGAAGTTAACTGGGACGTGGGTGTCATCTGATCCATGGTGATGTTCGAGATAGCGACGATGATCGCTGACATAACGTTAGCGAGGATGCCCAGAGCGGCCGGCTCCGCGTACAATATTCCCGGGAACGACTGTTCGCTATCTTTTTTCGTCGTCGCCATGTTCGCACCTTATATTACGGTACCAATACTGTACATCAATGAACGTTACACAAAATGTTTACTATCTACATAATCTACATAACACGTACACATCGCGATAGACGGCAAAATCACAAAGCATGAACACTGGATATTTTGAACAATACACAGTTTTTATTAGTATACTCACAAAATAGTTCTCATTTGGGAGAAATAAAGCAAGTAGTACATAATAATGTATTATAGCACATATGCAGGTGCACATAATCCGTAGAAAATAAATACCATAATGGATATTGAAATCGAAACGAATATCCATTCATTGATAATGCACGTATTTGGTATACTTCATAAGATAATGGCGAAAGCAGATGTTTATATACACGGGATGAACATCAACAATACTAAAAGCTCTTTAAATGAAAGCCAAAATTAACTACAGTTTAGTGATATAATCAACGTGCGGCACTGTGGTGTGATCTGATATACTGCCGTAATTCGTGATCACGTGATCCTGGCTTGGAAGAGACTCGTTCTGAGTCCGATGTACCTCGACCTTGCTCACGGTACGTAACACATCATCAACGAAAGCCTGGTTAACCGCTCCTCTCTCAGCTTCCTCGGCCATGTGACGCAATTCATTCACGATGAAACTGCGATCGATTGTTCCGATAGTGCTGTAGCCGCAGGCGCTGAAGCGCGCATCGACGCCGCTGTCATAACTTGCCAAATCGGCCCGATCTGAGCTCGCCAAATGCCGTTCGACAGTCGCGTCGAATATTTCCCCCACGCGAGATTTGGGCACGAGGCCCACGCGGAAATATCCGAGGATATGTTCGTCTATTTTACGGCAATCGACCACCGTGGAGGCGATGTTCTCAGCTGAGGAACCGTCGCACAATATGGCGTCACACTGCAAATGCGCGACACAGAGTATAAACATCCGTGTCTACATGCAATATGTTATTTCACTCTGAAATTGTTATTGTAATAAGCAACTAAAAAGCAAGAAAATATCGCAGATGTTTACTTACGATACGAAAGAAATAGCTCACGTATTCAAATTAATCAAATTTATTTGACACTGTAGATTTATAGCAAAACATCACTGAACAGAGAGGGAAGGAATAAGTGAGTAACGAAGGACGCAACAGCTTTATCAATAATAATCATTTTCTGTAAATTGAATTAACTTTACGTTATTTCATATCAATGTGTAGAAGTAGCTCGGCGTGGAGAGAACCATTCGCAAAACGTGATCTTCTCTATCTATTCACACGAATCTCTAATGCCACTCACGTTCCGAGCCCCGAGTTTGGCGAGAACCTGCAGATGATGAGTAGTGTCGGCCTCTCCCGTCGGATTCGCTGAAGTCACGGCGATCGGGCCCGTCATATTAATCAGATGGTTGATTACGGTCGTGTCGGGCATGCGCACTGCAATGCTGTCCGGTTTGCCAACGTACTTAGCCGAGTCACCCATGCCTAACGCGTTCACCCACTGACCTGAGAGAGCGAATATACTAGAGTGAATGTTGGCGCCATTAGCGGTAATGCTCGTAATATAAAATCGCCTTCGGAGGGGGAATGGGAGGAAGGAAGGGAAAAAAGATGCATAGATAGAGATGAATGGAGGAACATAGAAAGAGGGAGGAGGAGATGGAGGGAGAAGGAATGAGAGTGTGAGAGAATTAGAGGAAGGGACAGAGAGGAATAGAGAAGAAATGGTAGAAGGTAGGGAGATAAGAGACAATTAGAGCGAGAATGAGAAAATAAGATAGAAAGAATATTTGGAGCAGTGGATGAAGGTTAAAGAATGAGAGAAGAGGGCGAAGGAAGGGGGTAATAGTGAGACTGAGTCATTGTGAGATTACCTCTGGAAACGACAAGACTAATCGAAGATGGCCAAACGGCGCGCATGAAGTCCCAGAGAAGCGCGCTGAAGTCGGTGCCGCGGCCAGTGGCTATTTGCTCAAGGCTAGATATCCAGAGAGACATCGGTCGCTGCGCCGCCTGTTTCTTCGTTTCATAGAGTCTCTGTTATCACAACGAATCGTGAACCTCACATCGCATACGGTTAGTTAGGAAGGTGTCTTAATCCACCGATTTAACCCAAGATGACTGTTAGATATCGACGAGATTGTATACGTTGGAATTAAATTCATTTTTAAAGCGCATGAATACACTGCCAACATGCGAGGACACAGTCGAAACGCCACTACACAGTCGACACGCGCGAGTACACAGTCGACATACGGTACTAGTTACCTACTTTAAGAGCCTCCGGGTGTTTGCAGGCGGCAACTAGAATATAGACCGTGTCTGTGGGCAGACCAACTATGCCCCCCTTGTTTAGGATTTCTGAAGCAAAAATAATAGTTACATCCTTATGCACTTATATAAATAAGGTATCCTTTCATAAAAGGCTTGTACATGTACCTCAATACCGGATAATTATGCTGTAAGAAAATGCTAAATAATTAAAGAAGCGGAAGAAAAGTGCACACTATACTAATTATAATTATTAAACGCAGTTAAAATAGATGTGTCTAATGAGAATACGACTGAATAGGGCATGAGCCATGTGGTACCATAAACAACTACAATAATTTTACAACATAATTCGAGGTGTAAAGGGCAATGGTTCATTAAAAACGATATTGCTTGGGAATCTTATTTCTGAATATACAAAATAAACAATAATATAAAGATGCCCACGTAATACGGAAAAACAATGTAAAATGATTCACCTGCAATTTGATTGACTCCAGACGACTTGATAGCACTGGCCCAAATGATGTCCTTACTCTGCGTGTGTAAGTAGCTCACTCTCAGTAAAGGCTTTCCGTTGGGCACAATGGGTGTAATGCTCGCCGCGAAACTGTATAAACTGGAGACGGCAAAAGCGATAGAGACCACGGAGGCGTAGATCGTATGACCATTAGCACCGAGCGCGCGGAGCAGGTGAGAGATAACCACGAGTAGGAACAGGAACCATTGCGCAATCCAGGTTCTGCTAACGGTGGCCGCGAGACCGATCATAACGATACACACGGCGATGAAACTGACACACTCAATTCCTTCTGCTATATCGTTGGCATCTGATGCAGTCGCTCTCAGTGGCCCCCAAATTGACCAGAATGCAGCCATCACAAAGTGACTACAGCTCTCGAATGTATAACCGCGAGAGAAGGATATAGAGGCGACGGCCATCTGTAGAACTCCACCAATACCGAATGTCCAGGGAAGAACGTGCAAATCCAGGCCTTTAGGTGACCATGCTATAGCTAAAGCAGCGAGGGCGTTCGACAGGAAGCCAACGGACGAATAATCGGCGTACTTAGTAGAGCCCATTTTTGATAAAGATCCGGCGGTTATTCTTTCAGTATCAACCCGCTTTCTCAGTGACAGATCGCTGATGTACGGTATGTGGATGGAGAGCCCGAGCGGGAGATTGTATGCGAAGTTAACCGATTTGAGCCCCACTGAAGCCATGCCATACAATGAGATGAAGAGCATCAACCAACAGGCAACAAACATTCCGATTTCTGAGTCAGCACACCTGACGGCAGCGATGAGCAGGAAACCAGCGCTTTGAACAGACAGAAACACATTGTGTATTATGTATGCCGCGGAGATAACGACAAACACCAAAATAAGGCAGATTTGGATGGCCACCAGAGGTAACGACGTGAAATTGGCGAACAATTGTAGAGACAGGGAGTAACCGACGTTGAGCCACACGGCGCCACTAAGACCTACCACGCCCGCGTACATCGGGTTGCCTTGACGGACTAACAACATGCTGCAAATTAACTGGACGAGGGCTACTGCGGCGAACCAGAAGAACGCGTACTTTGCGTGGTGTGGCTCAGCAAAGGTTTGATAGACGTACGTAGCGGAGCTCAGAACGTTTAGCGCCTGACACACCGTCACGTAATCTCGCCCGCTACCCTCGTCGTCGGACGGTGTCAGCGATCTGGACTGCTTCGCCGGCACGGCTTTGTATAATGATTTCCAGATGTCTTGAATCACGACACACGCTGTGATCGAGGCAAGTATGATGTAACAAGCCCCGGCACTTGGTAGCAAGTCACGCCACATGGATGACGTCTCGAAAATACCAGCCAGTAGAAAACACAGTGATAAAAAGAGGATTTCTCGGCATCGTGCTGCGACAGCCAGGCTACAGAGAAGGACGAACAAAATGATGACTCCGACATAACCCGGCAACAGACCATGCCGCTCTGGCGCGCTGACGGCTGCGTACGAGCGCGAGTAAAAGTTGGACAGGTAGAAAATGGCTTTGGCGATCCATATAGTGGCGAGGATGAAGTGGAAAGCCCGGCGTAGAGGCTTCATCTTATAAGTCCCAGCGGCACCTGAAACGTAAAAAGGATAAACCTAAAGAATGCCTATATCGCTATCTTTACGATATGTACTACATGTCCCACAATTTGATAACCACGCATTCTGTTTGATTTCGAATTAATTCGCATTCTTCTGCGACATAAGTATATTAATCTATAATTTGCAACAATATACCGAATTCGAAACGTGACGCAGAAAGCGCACAAGACAAAGCGTGCCTATAACTATTGTGATCTCGTGCTGTAATCATTTGTCTTAATATGTAGCGCACACCTTGTAACTATATACATCTATCAAATAAATGCATAATTTCGAAAAAAAATTTAGCAGATGAGTGTGATGTGTGAAACAACGTATTGAATTTATGATTAAATATTTTCCTACCTGTAAGAATGAGAAAGAAAGACGTCATAGCAAGAGCGATTCCCATTGGCGATTCGAAAACCAATCGTTGTTGATTTGACGAGAAGGCAAAAATGGCGTTGAGTAAAAAGCCAACCCCCGACGTGTAAACCGCCCATATCTCTGACGTCATCTGAGGCGTTTAACAACGGCGTAAATTAAATTGCCGACGGAACCGAATAGGAAACGCACGCGCATCGCAGCTACTGCGGTATTATCCTTTTTAATACGGCGATCATTTTAAGCAATTAAACGTAAGATTTTTGGACATAAGTTTATATCCATAAAATGATATATGCAAAATAAAATGCATTATATAATTTATATCTGAATAAAATCTCTGAATACAGGTGTCCTTTTTAATATTTGCAACTTTTTACCAAAATGGAGGAATTGGGAAAAGCACACGGTGATGTTAAATGTATACAAGATGTTCTCGACAGTTACCATCGACGAGATTTTCTTGCATACAGTTACCACCGACCAGTTACCATTTTATAGTTACTATTTACGAGGGGGGTCTCTTGTACACGGTTACCATCGATTGGATTGCCTTGTATTGTTACCGTCTACGAGGTTCCCTTGTTACAGCTACCGTCGACGAGTTTACCATAAGTATAGTTACTATCAATGCATTTACCATGGGTATAGTTACTGTCGACGAGTTTACCTTGAGCATAGGTAATACCGACGAGGGTTCCCTCTATAATACAGTTACCAAAGACGAGGTTTCCTTGTATACAATTATCAACCACGTGTTACCCCACCGTGCGGTGTATCATAATCGTTACTCATAACTCATCGTGTAAGACAAGCGGCAATAATATATGATGTATGGTGCGCAAACACAACGACCAATAAGTTATTTAAAACGGTCGAGTTACGTACCCAACTACGTAAATACCGAACAGCTTAGACGAACACATACATGAAGAGTCGTATCAAGTCGACCGAAACACACAATGTCTGTCTGTCCGTCCGTCCGTCCGTCCGTCCGTCCGTCTGTCTCTCAATGTACCGTTCCGTATCACTCGCTTTACTTATAAATTTGACAGAATGTCCACCCGAAGACACGACACTATCGCAATTGAGCATTTTAAAAGAGGAAAACATGAAAAATGGCACCCGCGTAGAGCGCAACTTCACACGGACCCGGAGCCAATGAACGCCTTTCAAAAGTTTCTTAAACTTATTGATCGGCTTTTACCAACCAATTAATCAATCAAACTTTCAAAAACGCGCGAATAACAATGATAATTCAGTGTAGTTCTGTATACTTAAATCATTGTAAAAAGCCAAGGCGAAACGTGTAAACTCCTTCCTCGATAGGCTATAAATGTCGGTATCTATATTCACTGACCTTCTATCTTCGGTGAGTCCAAACGAGTTTACGCGGATTGAATCTTCTATGTGCGTAACAATATTTCTCGTGAAACAATAAAAATCGTATCAAATTATTAATTACCGCTTTATAAGTGTATATGGAAGCGTACTGTGTAAAGATATATAACGCGAAACGTAGCTAACTCTTCGTCTGTCTGTACATAAATGTCGCACGACATAGGCGTGAAATGCGGCGAGTCCGCGTCACGAAAATAAGTAAATGGAAACTCCATTAAGCACGTCCCTTTAGTATGGCCGCCAACTTCCTTGTTACTAAATATAGCAAATTAGAAGTCCCTATTTGTAACGCGGGGCTGTTACTGCGTGACGCCATGCTATAATCTAACTGTGGTTATCACGTCCCCTTAATCAGTAAATGCTGCTGCCCAATGACAAAACTGGATTAATCCTAGAATGACGCCCTACTTATCAGCTCTCAGGTAACACGTGATGATCGTTCGAATCTATGGCAAGATCTGCCCGCCCGTCCGCTTGCGTCGTTTCACAAGATATTTAATCAGTCAAGGATGTAATGGACTGTACTATTTTAAAATAACAAATTATTCACACGTGACGTTTCATTCGAGGTCGTGTCCAGTTATAGCGACCCCGCCTAAATTGGAACGCCGTGCGATGTAGGCGGACACGGAACTTACCTCTACTCCCGAAAAACCAGGTAAGAATCCTTAATTAACATGACATCCTGAACAAAACAATACAGCAGGTTACAATCTCCCGCCCAATAAACAACGAAGATGTCCTGTTTGTGCACCATCACCAATAACTGAAGCCTAAGTGACGGATGTAACAAAAACTGGGACCATTTTTAGCATCTTACTGGATCGTCACGTGATGATAGCTTTGTGCGAAATACAAAAACCCGAATATTTATAGCTGACTAGTCGTCCTATGGTAAATTACTCGAAGAACAAAATTTTCTCATATTTTGAAAACGTTAAAACGGTTGTTGTCATGAAAGTTATTTACGTACAATATCTAATATATGCGCCAACCAAAAACATACAACACGTGAACATCGCCTTTTATGGTAAGTATTACATTCATAGGCGTCTCTCCCCTTCTCTATTCCCTTCTCTCTCTCTATTTCCCTGGTCTCCATATTCCCTATCTCTCTACTTATTCCCCCCTCCATCGTATCCATTTTTTCGCTCTCCAGCGCCCCCTCTCTCCCATCTCTATTCCCCACTCCTTCCATTCGCCTCGCCGCCTCTCTTGCTCCCTCTCTTCCCATTCTATCTATCTCTCTTCCTGCGCGGAAGAGTCGTAATAATTAATGTTGCGCCTCTTTGTATTTTGAAGGCTGCGATTACAATTTAAATGAGCGACCGGTCCGCCAATTTCGAAGACGAGTTATTATTTCTGCCGATAAATCAGTTCATAAAAAAGTCTCATTACTATAGATATGAACACCGTATCACATTATAATATATATACGGAAGTAACTAAAGGGCGGAAAATTGAGCCGTATTTCTGCATACGTCACGTGAACAGGGGCTGTGTAATGGGGTCACGAAGAATAGCTCAATATATCACGGGACTGGTAGATTCCCGTGGAAACAAAAATTAACGCGGAACTAATGAAGACATGGCCACGTGATAGACATAATCACGTGATGTTGTTGGATAAAACTTGGATCCCAGCCTGCGTTTGTGGTGATACTCTTTATTTCTCCGACAGCACCATTATTGAATATTGAGGATTAGCCTTTTATATCGTGATAGTTAGCAGCAGTGATATCGCTTTTGGACGATTGTTGTTCTACATATACGCACAGTACCTTTGATAAATGCTGCACGCAACACGTATTCGTGAGTCAAAATATTCTCTTTCGACAAAGAACCGGCTATTCGCTGTAACACATTATTGTGTACATACATATCTGTATAATACTGATCCGAACTATATTTTAATCCATATTGGCCTTATATTGTCTTTATGTACTTAGTAATAAAATCAAAAATTGTAGTTGTGGTGAATAACATTATTCAAACGCCTTCATTAACATAAAAGCATCCCTGTTTCCAGAAGATGAATTCAATATTGAGATCGACTCGCCCGTGTGTAACGCAAGCGTTAGAAAGAACTGTGGCTACTAACCTCAGGCCCAACACCAACCCAGGTCAGGTCATTAACAGGGAAATTCAACCGTCATTGTTTATGTACTGTATAGAAGCGACCGTATCGTACTGTATATCATTATCGAATCACTTCTCTAATATCGATTATGTTTAGAAAAATCCACAAATATCTATCGTTGCGTATGGTCAAATCCGAACACACGACTTCCACATTAAAGGTCTGGCGTATCTCTTAAGGCTGCTACGCGGGTATTTATTACAATATATAATAATAAGATAGCTTTACATCAGGCTAGCGTGTTCGTTCTACAATACTAGGTAGCATTTTCTGTATCGACTGTGACATTTCCGTTTTCAGCACCAATAGTGCAGTTGTTAAAAGCACGACCTTTGATGTGTGATGTTATGAGTTCGAATCTACACGAAGCATGGGATTCTTCACGCGGCCTTCGCTACGTGATTGGAGCAGAATTTGTGTTGAAGTGGATTTTATGGATGTCCTAACAGTATAACGAGGGGCAGCTGGCGTATTGGCTAGAGCGTCTGACTTTGAATCTAGGTGTCCCTGGTTCAATTCCCGCTCTAACCAGTATACTGACCGTGGCGTTTCTCGTGCTGAAAGCGTCTTAAACCCCATTGCTCATGGGGGTCTGGGTAGCCCTTGCAGTGTGGTTCTGTTAGGGCTTTTTCCCTCTGACGTTTGCTGTGCTTCAGATGC
>WURV02030237.1:0-18527 GCA_011762755.2 Epimenia babai
AATTACTTAAATTATAGAAAATTAACACCTAACAGTATACAGGTAATACAGATCAATGTTAGATACAACTATGTACAACTATATATACACTATATACAACTATATATACACTGGAGTATACTCTTTTTCCTTGACCTTGTTTACTTGCAATAATGGAAATTCCCATAGTGAGGTTCGTTGGAATTATTGCCGCTGTCTGTATTACAGTTATCGGATAATAATTAGTAAAACAGTCCCTGCATAGGAACGTTCTAGAATAGTTTTAGTATAATAAGGCAAGAGATACTGTAAATGCCATGACATTAATACATTAACAATGGCGTTTATACATAGGCAATTACGTTTATACATTGACAATGCGTTTATGCATTTAATATGACATTTATACAATGACAATTACGTTTATACTTCGGCAATGAGGTTTGCACATTAACAATGGCGTTTTTACATCAAAAAATGACCTTTATACATTGAAAATAACATTCATAAATTGAAAATTACATTTATACATTGAAAATAACATTCATAAATTGAAAATGACATTTATACATTGAAAATGATATTTATACATTGCCAAGGACATTTATACCTTCACAATGGCGTGTATGCAATGAGGCGTATACAGTCACAGCGAGCTTTACGCATACATTGACAATTCCATTTATAAACCGGGGTCATTGTCATTCTTTTATACCTAAGTTCTGCATTTCACACCATTAACCATTCAATTATCCTCGATCGTTTTCATTCTTATCTTAGCATTAGCGTCAGTGCTCTCGATTGGATCCTTTCCGATCCCCCGGAAAAATTAAAAATTTTGGCGACCAATTATTTCCGTATTCAATTCTCCTCATCTTCAATGGCATTACTACAGAATTACCCTCTTGCTCCAATTTCTCTAAATTCAAGCAGTTCGCCACTATCCGATTTGTGTCGTTATATTTTTAGTTATCTTTCTTTATCTGTGATCTTACAGTATGTCTTATTTATTTTCGACTCATTTATTACCGAGTTCGATTTTCAACTGTATTCCTTGTATTTCTATGGGGAAAAAATGGGACTCGAACCCACGACCTCCATATAACCGGTCTGGTGCTCTGCCAACTGAGCTACAGGGGCAAGCTTTCGCCTGTGCATTTAGATATTTCATACCGTTTTTTAGAACCACTGCTGTTTAAAGTCCGTATATCATAGCCAGCGATATACACAGATATCTTCCAAAGGCACGATGACGCACTATAAATTGATTGGCTAATTTTTGCGGTGTTACCTCACATCAGAGGTATAGTTTATTCTCGACATTTTTTTCCATTTATTTATGGAACCACATTGGCTAACCATATCTACGTATGTATTTCAGTTAATCATAGTAACCGTAAATTTGTAACGTGTGCTTTATAGCCATGTGTTAAAAAGGCATCACTAAGAAATCACTAAGATTTCATATTCATTTCACAAAATGTCATCTGTTCAAAATTGCATTTTGGTGAAAACTGTGTCTCTGTTTAAGGTTTGTAGCCTAATGTTTTTATAGCTCTGTGACTCACTTTGTTGTGCTATTTGACGGTATTTACCAAAATATACGCATCATGAATTTTTTACCATTTATAAAAGAGTGTTATCATCATTTTTGTCGTATTTACGATATAGTTAACGCGGCAACCCGCAACAACAGGACAGTCATAACAATAGGCCTAAGCACAAAAATGCAAGGGTAACACCTTCGGAGAGTAATGAAATTTATGAGTAAACGAGCCTTCGCATGCGGTAATATGCTTCGCTCCATCGGACATCGAGTGAAATGTAACTTGAGCATGTGTAACTTCATTGTTAGAGATCCTATAAATACATGCATAAATAAATGTATTTATAGGATCTCTATTCATTGTATATAAGCCTGTAACGTGTATTCCCCCTCTCCATTAGATTCAAACACATCGCCAAGTTATTACCCTATAACTATTTCGCTTCTAGTGTATTAGCCCGACATAAAATAGAGAAGACTGAAGAAAGACCGATAGAGATTAAGGATCCTATAACTACAATGTATTTATAAGATCAGTCAAGATCGGTCACAATAGGGGTGGTGGCAGTAAGAACGCGTAACGTCATTGAAGAGAACTCTGGAACATGTATTTCACTATCGAAGCCCGGAAAATGTTAATTAAAAGATACGGAGGTCGTGTTTAAATTAAATGTTGCAAAACTACGAATTTCAATTAGTGCTGTATAGTAATCGTCAGCATAATGTATATTTTGTGAAAATATTTACATGAAAGTATATATAGAAAAATTGACTATTCAGATTCCGCGGCCTTACCACGTTGGACGCTTTCCGGTATCTTTTAACACTATACTATTATTTCATTGGTTATAAATTGCGGATATCTTTAATCGAGCCAATAATCTTACTGGTGATATTTAGGTTTAATCACATCCCAGTTTTCATCCTCTGCCGAGGATAGTAATTTATTGTAGTCTAGCCATTTTGTTTTTCTTCGCGAATATTCTTATCTTCATCCTTTTAAAGTACGCCAATGCGAGACGACAAAGAAAACATGGCGTTGTTGACAGATACGACAGGTATGGCTATCGCTTGATTATCGTATTTGATGCTAGAATGTCTGTACTATGACGATTAACTAAGATGTTGATGTAGGATGGGAATTAATTGGAGAATATTGCAGTTTTCATTTTGACGCAGTAAAGAATAATTATAATCAATGTGAGCGAACTGGCATATGGCGATTTCATCGACATCTTAGAAGTTAAATTAATTTCTTGTTGGGTATTGTACAACTTTGAAATGTCTTTGTTCCCCTGATATTTGATTTCCCATTAACATGAAGTAAACTCTTAATGTAGGTATGTGACGTAATAACGCGATCGATCGCCCTTAAACGTCACAAAAATTGAAGCGTCCGACTTTTGCTTCTGTGGAATACCATCGCTTAGAAAACGCATTAAATGATTTTTAATACTATGTGATCAAGTTCGCCAATATATCGATGATATAATGTAAATTTTGGGCCTAACATGCAGATAAATAAATTTTATTGTGGTTTTGCAAGCAAGTCTGCCAGTACTGAGCGGAAATAAAAATAGGACATTCACGAGGCGCCACACCATCTCTATATAACGTACGAATTCTTAATTATGAAAAGTTTTATATATAAAACTATTTAACTATCTAATATTGAAATATGAGAAAATTCGGTGCACGAAATAAAATTTGGCTGCACAAACAGGATTGGTTGTAGTGCCTGTCGTAATTAATATTTCGACGATGTCAGGCTTTCGTATCACGTGACTTGTTTTAGCTGTGTGTTAGACGAGACATAGATCTGAGGGTTACCATAAATGCGACCAATAGTGGACCAATTCAAAGATTAACACAAACTTTCGTATGTCACGTGTATTTCACTACGTGTAATCTTCTGAAAGCATAGTATTTTATTACTCTCATGAGTACAGTATACAAACCTGTTAAACGTCACATGACCGAACGCGGGCAACTGCCTTCTCTGACTATAAAGTCGTACTCTGTCTGTGCATTCGCACGGACGCACTTGTGCACGTGCCCGATTCGAAACCGAGTCGGCACAGTCATAAATACCATGAACTTGATGATGACATTTTTGATGTTTCATTAAGATCAATCTAGAGAGTATGGCGCACTTTTGGTTTGGTTTTCAGATACGAAATCCCGAAAGAGGGGTTGGTATTCCTGTGTTATATTCAATGGCCATATCTTATACATATATATATAACGATTGAACGAAACCCTAGAAGACCTGAAAAATCTCTACAACAATTTCCAGAGTTGTTGACCACTTGTCCATTCCTTTGGAATAATGTTGATTTATTCTTACAAAAATCATTCAACAGGTACACGATACTCACCATTATTTTATCTATAATTATGTCTAATAAATGATTTCTGTTGCAACCGTTTTTGTTCTTTCATCAGTTAAAACAATAAAAATTCGCCCATTTTTCTACCGCTATCTATCGATCGTTTGTTATTACGACCTTGACATATTTAGTGTCCTTGGAAAGGTGAGATCTTCATCTACAAAAATTACCTATAATCGGCTACGTTTTTAATGAAATGATCCAGTGAAATATCTGTTAATAAACCCACTTGTCCATAAACAACTTGACCTAGATAGCCTCAGTCGGTTGCTACGGACGATATTTCGTATTTCATTGGTCAGTTACGGAAATAAGTTAAACGGCACATGCCCAGTATGATGTCATCAATGTCAAACTGAAACCAAGTAATTTCGAGCTACGGTGATATTAGTGTCTAAAGCTGATCGCATTGCTAAAGAATTAAATTACACAAAGCAATGCGGTTTGGTCGGTTCTGAAATAGAGGCTGCCTCACTGACTACATCCTAGATGATGACGATGTGACAAACAATGATGGTTTCTCTAGTTCCTGAAAGTTGGGCCTGATGTCAACACTAATGCGACGTCAGTTGTGGTGTTTGACGATTTAATTTGTTTATATTTTTTGTTGTGAATGTCATACATACCAGTGATGTCACAGAAGATATGTAAACCGGTTAATCTACCTCTGCCGGACCGGTTTAAACCGCTTGACCGTATTTTACTGTATTTAAAAAAAATGATCTGAAAAGATGAATACAGAGCGTCCTTGGCTTATGTCGTAGATCCTTTCTTACACTTTGGTGTAAGTCGAATTTGGTGTAAGTCGGAACACCATAAATAAAGTACGGGGAGTCCTCGGTTTACGACGGTCGCGACCTACGATGTTGCGTGGTTACGACGCACCCCATAAGAAATATAAAATAGCATTGAAATATAAAGTAACATTAAAACGCATTTCTCTCTTAGACAGTTTAGCGTCGTAAGAAAAGTAACCAATTGCGAACTAGTTCGTAGCGCGAAGCGGATAAATACGCTGTGCGGTGGAACTAAGAAATATAAATAACATTAAAATATAAAATATAAATATATACAGGGCATTTAGAGTACTTTATTTATGGTGTTCCGACTTACACTAATTTCGACTTACACCAAAGTGTAAGAACAGATCTACGACGTAAGTCGAGGACCCCATATACTCTAAACGCCCTGTACTGTAAAGTATTGTACAGTATTACGTTTTGAAGCAATAACGAAGGGCAAAAAGGTCACAAAAACGATAAAACATGTGAGAAAGAATGGCTACCAAAATTGCTTAACTGAAACTAAGTGACGCCGTCTTCCTAACTTAGCACCACCGCACAACGTATTAACCCGCTGCGCACTACGAACTAGTTCGCAATTAGTTACGTTTCTTACGACGCTAAACAGTGTAAGACGGAAACGCGTTTTGATGTTTTAATGTTATTTTATATTTTAATTTTATTTTATATTTCTTAGCACCACCGCACATCGTATTCACCCGCTTCGCGCTACGAACTAGTTCGCAATTGGTTACGTTTCCTACGACGTTAAACTGTTTAAGACGGAAACGCGTTTCGATGTTATTTTATATTTTAATTTTATTTTATATTTTAATGTTATTTTATATTCCTTACGGGGTGCGTCATAACCACAAAACGTCGTAGGTCACGACTGTCGGAAACTGGGAACTACCTGTAATCGTTCGCAAACAGATTTCCAATGCAATTTCCATACATTGGGTTAGTTGTAATCTATGATGTATGACATATTGGTAATTTTGATTGACTAAAATAAAATTTTTTTTAACGACGCCGTTGTCGATGTTGTTTACTGACTACCATTCTTGTTAAGCCGCATCATTGGGCTCTAGTTGTCCCCCTTGTCAGTAATAACTATGTAAACCCATATAACAAATATTGAATGGTTGTACTGAGAAAATAACTCCGGTTTACTGATTCACTCAAGGACAATATCAACTATTTAATACACGTTAATTACCTACACAAATGTTCTTGCCTCTTGGGATCTTTCATAATTTCTAATATACACACAGTGATACACATGAAACGATCGGTTTTTAGTGACTAATTGGCTTCGCTGGTCACGTCACGTTAAAATGGCGAGCGCAACCCAAATCAAGATTTATTGATTAACTAACACCATTAGCTGTATCAGATTTGCCGATAGAGTGGTTGAAGGTCTAACTAAACGCAGGATGTATAAATTGGGAGTGTCGTTTCTACTGTACGTTCGAGGATGACTATGGAGCCATTTGTATGGAATGAAATTTATTTAAGTGTACTAATGAGCTTGACTGGTAAACACACTATGCATGAAGCAGTAGCGTAACGTCTCAAGACCATCGTGTTATTACTTAATAATCACTTATAACATTAACACCTAACAGTATACAGGTAATACAGATCAATATTAGATACGATTGTGTGCATTTGCAGTGTGCACGAAATAGACAACAATGTTGAGTAATACAGTGAAAAGTAGAAAAAATATCGGGGAAAAGGAAATCATACGTCATGTGCTATCTGCAGGCAAAGTCGCCATAAATGTATCTTTTTAACATGTTTTTACCGAAAACTGGCAGTATATTCGCCATGTTATTTATAGGCAGAAATTAGTCACGATGATTGTTGTGATCAAGGCGGCGTTCTAATCTGATCTAATTTCTTGTCTTGTGTATGTATCAATCATGCAGGCTTGGCTGAGTTGGCTCACCGCGAGTACCAGGCTGGTAACTACGACAGGGCCGAACAATACAGTATGCAATTGTGGCGTCAGGAACCAGACAACACCGGACTGCTTCTATTGCTCAGCTCCATCCACTTTCAGTGTCGTCGACTTGACCGGTAAGGGTTGCTTGGTCTTCTCGTATATTTTTCAAATTTTAACTCAATTCATGTACCAGTAGACTGAGTAGAGAGTGGCACTGACCGGGGTTCGAACTGCCTCAGGAAATTCGAGCCAGAATATTCACCAAGTTGGATGGATATGTTTGTGCCAAATGTTAACAACTCACGTCACAATTTAATGAATAAGACTTGGCTATGGTGGTCATAATTATCACATTGTATTTATCTCTATTTATAGCAATTATTATCCATACCTATATGTGTCAAAAACGCATCCTTCCAATTTTTTAAATATTGTTACACCGCGGCGTATTCACTGCCAAGACTATCACGGTGAATGGCGAATTGCAGCATTTCATTTTTCACACCGCTAAAAGTATATAGTTAGATTATAGATTCAAAACTTGCGCAGTTACTGCTTTTGGAGAAATGCTGTGTTTTGCGTGAATATGCAATGTATTAATGATCAGGTGCAGGAAGCCTCATAGTGCGGAAAATACCTAATGGCACCCTCTCCTTTGACATTTTTGCTGAATACGATAGAGGCAATACAAAATCATTTTTCCTATTCCAAAGTACTTGATATCAAGAGGTATTGGGGCCAGGTTTTTCTCAAACTTATTCTTCATTAATCATTATTAATACATCCGCAACCGAATCGTAACTTGGATGAGCGCTGGCTTTGATCGAGCCTTGTCAGCTTTTTGTTTAACAAGTAATATCTGTGTGTACATTTCGTGAATTCCGATGTAGATTACTGATAAGCACCACTCGACATAAGGTTGTAATAACGAAATCATTTTGCATACGCCTTATATTTTCGCAATGAAATAGCCGAGTCTTGCTCCAAAAAATTGCCAAACTTGTTTTTTTCGCCATTATATACCCACCATGTCAAAATCAGTCTGAAGTCTCAACTTGTAGATAAAGTAATTTATACATGGATGTAAACAGGAGGGAAGCAAAATAAAATAATAATTATCCACCAAGGAGTTATAAAAAAGGAACGAAATACATCGGTGATAGTCGAGAAATGTAATATTGAGAAGATGGCATGTAAAGATCGACATTTCTCGGCTCGGGATTTCCCGACTTCCGACTGATTTCGACATGGCCGGTCTCATTTTTTAAAGAAAAAATTGAACTAGCGCGAACCCCGGTACTGACTCGTAGGTGGTACCTAGCTCGGGTCGGTGAGACATTTCAGTGCTAGACTATTTTCCTGGAGGTGATGGTGTTGAATTTTAGTTCCCCTATTAATTATGGAAAGCACACATCAGGCAGACGACCGACCTCGGTCCAATGTGTCTCGATTCAACACTAAACTAGAATTCAGCAGCTTACTAGCATCAAGAAGGCTCCCAAAAAGGCATTCGGCCCCGCTAAATTATCAGTAGTGATGGATGTGTACTGTTTCTGGGCAACCGTGATTGACATGCGGCCATTCTGCGCACGATATAGGTCGGCATACTTCAGTCAGCTGGCCGTCAAGCAGAACCCGATGCTGGCCGAGGCTTATAGTAACCTAGGCAACGTCTACAAGGAGCGCGGCGAGCTGCGTGAAGCCCTCGAGAACTACAGACACGCCGTGCGCTTGAAGCCCGATTTTATAGACGGCTATATAAACTTGGCTGCTGCACTCGTGGCGGCCGGCGATATGGAGCAAGCGGTCCAGGCCTACATCACTGCTCTCCAGTACAACCCCGTAAGAGCTTTATAGCATTGTGCTTATTCTTTATCGATGTATCTTGATATAGTTAGGGTTGGGTCGATAACATTCAGTATTTGTATATATCGCCGGCTTTTCAGTGTTTCAATAGCGATCAGTAATGTTAGCCACCTCGTATGTATGGTGTCTGATCATCGATGTAGTTGTATGATTCTCGTATATCTGTATCATTTTTGACATATATCGATGAGTTCGCATACATAATGGTACGCCGGTTGCTTCTATTACATGAATGCGTTAAGTCATTGCCTGCCCATTCACACACACGTCTCCCTCGTTTCAGGATTTGTATTGCGTGCGCAGTGACCTTGGTAACTTGCTCAAAGCGCTCGGCCGATTGGAAGAGGCCAAGGTATATTCGTTAATATATCGACAACTCAATGACTCAACTGTCGTACGCGGGCTGACGTGAATTGCGTCGACTTTGCGTGGTGTCTTGTGTCATTACTAGTATCAGCCACCAATTGCAATTGTACTTAACTACTTTCTGATCGTTGCGTTGACCGTCGAAACATGGTCATCGCATCACGCGCGAGTTCACGCAATTCAATTCAGTCACTGTTGTCTTAGCATGTAATCCGAGAGAGAGATTTGATGGAATCTGTGGGAGTGAATGGACAAACTGAGATTTTTTCAATACTTGCTTTACCTACTCGTACTTTGACACACTGATGCAGTAATTCCGTCACTCTTGAAAATGCTAATTTTTGACATTTATGCACGATATTCGATTATCCATTGTCCCATTTGCTATGATAGGCAACTGCGATTCAGTGTGTTAAATGAGAGACTGGCGGTTTGGTTTTGTCTCAAACGTAAACCGCCGGTCAGCGCTTCATGTAGCGTTGCGTTAATCGTCATCTTACATTCCAGTCCTGCAAGAATGCACAAAAAGACGACAGCGCTAACTGATTTGAAACCATTCGTGTCTCGCCATGCCTATCAAACATCTTTTCGCGTTTATCGAGGTCTAGCTATCGACTCAGACAGATGCGATGTGTTCTAGTCAGTTAGCGCTCACACGTAATATTTGCCTCTTGGAAAAATTTCAGTTTGCGGCTGCGTGAGAGGGTGTTTTGCATTAACACGCTGTTTGTATTTACTAACATCTTGTTTTGATCACACTGTAATAAAGTGCTTTGTATATGTATTTGAACAACTTTTATGAAGGCTTTTGTTTTCATAAGGCAAATTGAATTGTCACTATTGGTGAAAACTAAAATCATCTTGCCGAACAATTCCTTGCATTTCAATGAGGCTTTTTCCTTGACTGTTAAAGCCACCATGATCATTCAAGCCTTCAGACTCGACCCGACTGTTTCGCATTGACTACGTACTGATTAACCTTGACTATAACACGTTGACCAGGTGGCACTGTGCCCCACCCCCCTCCTACTGTGACATGTTTCTATACGATTTACTAATGAGTCACTTCTCTTTGTCATTTATAAAAGGCGTGCCATGCCTGCCAGGAATACAGCTCAAGTCGCAGTGTTGTCGCAGTGTAATCCATGAAGGGTAATTATAACCTTATCAGGAAACATCTCTACACGTCGATCGGTATTCGTAAGTACTCGTGTATCGCCCCAATGTTACTTTATATACTGTGCGCGGATTCACACTTTCGGCTCATAACACGGCAGTAATTTCGTAAAATTACGAGGTTTCTTAATAGAATCGAGGTTTTTATACGTTCCCAAGTAGCTTTATCAACAAGAAAAAGCGGTTTTGCATTCGTGATGGTTGGGGAGGCGTAGATGCCTTATCGCGTGGTCGCTTCATCTCTACAATCCGTCTTCAATGCAATACGCTAGTTGTGTTTATAAAGTAAGTAAGACCCCCCTCCCCCGTATCACCCAGCATTCCTTATGTGTCATTTGATGTCTCTCAATGTTCCTTAATCATGGTACGGCAATTTGTTATATTGCCTGTTGATAGAGACTAGCGTATGACTGAAGGCGGATTGTCGCGCGGCTCTCATGCGCGATGCTAAGTCGTAGGGGGCGCGGCAGCGTAGCATGCGTGCGGCATTAATCACCGATCGCTCCACTCTAGTGCGTATTCGTCCGCGGGTCGCATATCATAAGGGCGGCGCGGTGTGTCGCTAATCCGCAGCACACTTCTCGGGGCTCCGGGGTCGTTATCGAGTCGATCACTCGCGCGGTTGTTTGTACTTGCGATGACGTCCATCCCAGTCAAACACGCAGTTGATACGAAGGAAGGAGCGCCTACGATTAGCTTCACACACGAACGCAGGGAGCGCAGCGTTTTTCACAGTTTCGCGTTGATGAATTGTTTGTTCGTTTTGGCGACACGGTGTTGCTGTTTAGCCACAGTTTTACCCGATAGACTTTGTACCTTACTCTGAGACCCCCCCCCCCCCAAATATCATGATTTTCGTGGCTACAGGCTCTCCTTATACTAGCATGCCTCTATGAAGCCACTACTTAATCTAAATAGGACATTTTGCGTTTCCTTTCGTGAAAATATGTTCTGAAAATATGAAATAAGCACAACACTGGTGCCAATTCTTACATTTTTCAAAAGTTCTCGGTTAAGTGGCTTATACCATTGGCTGCATGTATCAGGGGCGGACCATGGCGGTGTACGATCGAACAGTTTGTCCATATACAAACTCAAGCCTTTCATAGTCATAACCAACTCGCCGCAAAATACCTCACTAGATCGAGCATCACTTTTCGTACCGTCCGAGTCGGTTTACCGCTATGAAAGGTTCGAGTTCAGTTGTGCCCATAACGCGAAACCGTGAAAATGAGTCGCATAATTCAGCGGCGCCACCTCCCGCTCGCCCAACCACGCACGATACGAAACACCTGAATCCGGCACAGTCACCACCATCATACTCTCTTCTCTGTCCTACATCGTATCAACTTTGGCAGTGCAAACAATGCACAAGCCCCCTCCCCTCATACAGAGAATGTAGAGTGTGATGGTGATAGGTTGTATCCTTAACCGTCGGATCATGTATTCACGCGATTCTCTTTTTGTCCGTTAGGCTTGCTACCTGAAAGCTATCGAGACTCAGCCGAGTTTTGCCGTAGCTTGGAGTAACCTCGGCTGCGTGTTTAATGCCCAAGGCGAGATTTGGCTCGCTATACACCACTTCGAGAAGGTCGGTATTCCATTCGCTTTCGTACTTCGAAAGCTTAATGTCTTGGTGTCTAAGGAGCATTTGATTATTATATGGGTCCTTGAAAGTTCCTTTGATATGTAAAATCAGACGAAACCCAACTTTCTTCAGTAAAGTTTTGACATGTATATGCTATTGGTTCATCAACAAACTAGCACTTTCCTGTCTCGAATCACTCATTACTAGCAAGATGTTTTGTATATCAATACCGATTATATATACACACTTTTTTCATTTATCTTCACAGGCAGTAGCACTAGATCCCAGCTTTCTCGATGCCTACATCAACTTGGGTAACGTTTTAAAGGAGGCACGAATCTTTGACCGAGCTGTTGCAGCATATCTACGTGCTCTCAACCTTAGTCCAAACCATGCCGTCGTCCACGGGAACCTCGCCTGCGTCTACTATGAACAAGGGTCGGTGAACCTCCATTGGTTTTAGCTGCGACTCTAGTCCTTATATCGCATTTGAAATTGTTAATTTGATGCGCTATCGGTTTATTATCACATTGTATCTTAATATATAGTTATTTCTTCTAAGTGTGTATGCAAACTTAAATAGATTGAAAGTGTTTGCTGTTTTTAATCTACGAAAATGTTAAGATTGGAAATCCATATAGGATTTAGGCATGCAATGTTTAATAGATTTGTACTGAATTATGGGCAAGCTGAAAATATTCTCGTATTTTGGAATGCGACTAAACTTATCTCTGGCATATTGATCTGGCTCGGTGCAAATAACAAGCGATTAGCATAGTAGAAGTATCGTATCACATTGATAGCATTGTTCATGCCCATTCTGTCCAATGTATGGCCATTTGTTATCTAATACGGAGCTGGAATAGTTATATAGCTAAAACTAGCTGTGGTCAACTACAAGTCAGTATTTGTACATTCCCACTTGCCCTTTGAAAGATGACGATGTGTAATATTTGCGAGACATGTTACTGGCAGAATGAAGACTTGAGGCGATTAGTCTTTAGGGTTTTCGATGCTGGATTGGTGTTTTAACTGGATTGATGAACTACTGGCCACTGGGTTAACTATCCTTCGTCCTAATGTATACTGACATGAGTTAAGAATGTCAACGGACACAGCTGACGTTCCATTAGTACCATATTTGGGATGTTGAAATGTCTCGCTTAGGGTTAGAGAAAGCTGTGGAACATCTGCATCCTTGGAATAATTTTACATTTCGATCATTGATGATGGCGGTTAATCGGAGTAAGGTTTTTTAATTACAGGAAATATAAAACACAATGTATTTGGCGAGTTAACAATATGTCAGTGAGTATTCTTCAGCCTGTGTTGTATTTGGCGAGTTAACAATATGTTGGTGTATTTTCTTCGGCATGTGTTGTATGTGTATGTTTTTTCTCTGGATGCAGACTGATTGACCTGGCTATAGACACCTACCGACGGGCTATTGAGCTCCAGCCAAACTTTCCCGATGCTTATTGTAATCTGGCTAATGCTCTCAAAGAGAAAGGAATGGTGAGGCTCTCCTTTTCGTATAAGATGGTATGGCAGAGAGGTCGTGAACATGTACTACTACAGTATTGATAGTTTCAAGTGTCTTTCCATAAAATGTTAGTGAAATTGTTGCTAATTATAACATTGCAGGAAAGCTAGCTACAGCTTATGTCATGGACCACGTGCCGTGTTTTGTAATGGGTTTTACCACAGTGGTGGTTTAGTATTAGTTTTATGCCACCAATTCAGTCAGCATATAGGTCCTACCATAGCGTTGAAACAGGTATACTATCTATTTCTAACAACTTACTGACATCTTGACGAGGGAAAATCAGTGATGATGCTTTTTCTCGACCTATCTGCTGCCTTTGATACACTCGATCGTGACATTCTGATGTCAAGACTTAAGATCTCTTTTGGTATTAAAGGCAGTGCGCTTAATTGGACTAAATCATATATAACTGGTCGTTACTTTACTGTGTCAGTAGGTGGCCACTCCTCTGATGCACGACCCCTCTCTTATGGGGTGCCTCGGGGGAGTGTACTAGGCCCTCTTCTATTCACGTCTCACACTTCTCCACTATATAGCATTATAACTCGCCATGGACTTGAGTGCCACCTCTATGCAGATGACACTCAGCTCAGGCTCCCAGTTGACACTAATAGTCCAGCCAATCTCTCTGAGGCAGTTTCCAAAATCCAATCTTGTCTTAATAATATTCTACAGTGGATGACGGCAAACAAACTGAAATTAAATACTAAAAAACAGAAATGATTTGTACCAGTACCAGTTCACCTTATGCACGCTCTCCAGTACCCAAACATATCGCTTAATTTTAATTCTGATATAGAACCTTCCCAATCGGCAAAAAATCTTGGTATCATTTTTGAGTCTCATCTTTCGTTCCATCATCATATTTCGAGCGTTCTTAAATCTGGATATTTCTATCTTCATCAAATAAAATCAGCCTCTAAATATTTATCTCCCCAACAAACCGAAACATTCATTCTTTCGTGACCTCCGGGATTGACTCATGTAATACCATCCTAATGAATCTTCCAACAAAAGAATTATCCCAATTACAAAAATTACAAAATTCAGCCGCCAGAATAATATACAACATTCCTAAATGCCTCCACATAACACCCACATTGAAAATGCTACATTGGTTACCTATTAAATTTAGAATAGAATTCAAAACTTTAACTTTCAAATGTCTCAACAACCTTGCTCCGGTGTATCTAAGTGAACTAATACGCACGAATAAGCCAAGGCGCACCACTAGACAATCATCAACCGTGACCATTGCCCAGTCTAGATACGGCAGGGACAGTTTTGGGGGTCGCTCCTTCCAAGTCACAGCACCTCAGTTGTTCAACAGTCTTCCCCCATCTCTACGATCTATTAAAAGTTTCTCTCTCTTCAAGTCCACTATCAAAACCTACCTTTTCCAAAAAGCATACAGTACAATGACACCATGTAGTTTTAGGATGATTTTAGTCTACTATACGATTTATAACGAGTTTTTCTCTCAAGTCCACTGTCAAAGACTACCTTCTCTGAAAAGCATTTGGTCACACCATTTAGTTCTATAATGATCTCAGTCTATTGCATGCATCCTAGTATTTTTAGGCTATTATATCTTCCAGGTAGAACATATTTATCGTTTCATGCCAATTATGCTACTTTTTGCTTGTTACGTACCGTTATATCTTCTATTTATTTTTTGTGTCTACCATGTTGTATTACCATTGTAAAGTGTCGCTGATAACTAGTTAGTTGAAGAGGCACTATAAATACAATGATAATAATAATAAATGCTAGATTATTCAGATAAGATACCAGTTAACAGCCTACACTACTGTTGTTCCATGTAGCAGCTTGCGGAATGTTCTGCGTGGTGTATCAGATAACAGAACAGATAACAGTAAGAGATAACAGTAACAGATAACAGTAAGAGATAACACACAACACATGAAGCCTTCTATACACATGAGATGACAGTAAAAGTTGAATCATCACGGGGCCGTAAAATTACTAATTTCCTCGACTCTTTAGCGCTCTATAAATTAAAAACAGCACGAAAATTAACGTGAAAATGATAAAATCGATTTACATCATTTATTCGATGTTTCTATTTTGTGCAAACTTACACAATGAATTTATTCGTGAAATAAACAACGCGCTAGAATCATCGGTTGTGCAGCACACGCTGCGATATTTGTGAAACAATGCAATTTATACAACTTTGCTCTGTCAGTCATCTGCAATATGCTTCGGTCGTATTCCAAGTTTGACATCATTCGTTAGCTGTAATCGGAACTCTATATATAGAGTCGAATCAGTAACCGTAGGGAACTAAAAATACAATATTTTGAGGTCATGAAGAATCTATGTTGGACCTAACGAGCACACCGCTACAGTTGTCACGGTAACATCCCGAAAAATACCCGTGTGACTTCACATAAAACAAACCCAATGCACGCATCATCTCTGATCCACAAACAACGCAAAAAGAGAACGCAAAAACATATAGGTAAACTGTTCACTTGAGTCCCATCAGGGATATAGGTTTTTTCCTGAGCATTTCTCTCCAGCTATTTATAGAACCACATTGGCTATCCTATGGTCGTGGGTTCGAGTCTCATCAGGGATATAGGTTTTTGTCCTGTGCATTTCTCTCCAGCTATTTATAGAACCACACTGGCTATCCTATGGTCGTGGGTTCGAGTCCCATCAGGGATATAGTTTTTTGTCCTGAGCATTTCTCTCCAGATATTTATGGAACCACATTGGCTATCCTAATTAGCATCACATTGGATTAAGTAGAAACACAAGGAATACGGTTCAAAATCGAACTCGGTATACCAAAAGTGAGTCGAAAATAAAATAGGCATATACAGTAAGATCATGGATAAAGAAAATATAACTAAAAATATAACGGCACAGATCGGATAGTGTCAGCAGAGTGATCATCACAGTGTCAGCAGAGTGATCAGCACAGTGTCAGCAGAGTGATCATCACAGTGTCAGCAGAGTGATCATCACAGTGTCAGACATGAAATCACGCTGTAAAACTGTGTTTAATATCACATGAAAAAAAATACATATAAGAAAGTTACGTGGTATGGTATAATAAAACAAGTGCAAGGCGAATCATTACCTTCTTCTGCTAGTTGTTTCGCCAGCTTCATCGTGATTCTGTAAGGTGATACGCGACCCCCCATTAGTGTTGAAACTTCATAAAACATGTTGACGTACCTCAGTTATACAGCTGGAGATATAAGCATAGATAAGACCTGTACCTCTGATGGGACTCGAACCCACGATATCTAGATCACCAACTGAGCTACAGGGACAGGCTTTCTACTGTGTATTTAGGTATTTAACACTGTTCTTGAGAACCGCTGATATTTAAAATCCGCATATCGTACCAGCGATATACACAGATACCCGTAACAAGCATGATAACATATTGATTGGCTGATTTTTACGCTGTTTTCAATATTGACGTGACATTAATTGGGCTGGCACCAGACCGGTTATCTGGAGGTCGTGGGGGTCGAGTCCCATCAGGGGTATAGGGTTTTAGAGGTTTTTTCTGCGCAATCCTCTCCAGCTATTAGAAGAGCCACATTGGCTACCCCCATTAATGTCACACAACTCAAGTAACAATGCCTCACTTATAGGACTTGAACTTAAATGATATGATTGGTCAATACTCATCCACCTAGATCACTAAAAACACACATACATACGTGACATAATGATACAATCATCGTAAGCAATTTAAATATACCCTTCGACCACCAATCATACAACCTGTAAGCACCTTAGTCTAAATAAGGCAATCTTGACCACTGACCACAATGACCAGTAAAGTAAGCATCATGTCCTTGCTGTTATCAGTTTCTCGTGGTGTTTCGCAGTGACGAAATCACAAACAGAACGTTTGAGTCAACCAAGCAACCCTTTTACACATTCTTCGTGTCTTCTGTATAAAGTCTATTGCTTTTCTCTCAATTATTAATGAATTAACTCCCTTATCAAACATCATACCCTGTGCCTAGTGAATGGCCCCATAAGAATATGGGCGAGCGATCAGCGTGTGACTTGACCCAGTTGTATACCGCCCTGGCATCTCTCGTGACCCCGAGTTCGGTGGGTGATCCGGTCGAATCACCATAGCCTGCGAATTAAAAACATAAGCTGGTAAATCGCCATGATTTACGTAATGTGTGTATCAAGCACACATAAACTGATGACTCGTTGTATTCCGTGTATTAAGGACACACAGACAGATGAGTCGCCATAACGCGTGAATTAAAAATGCATAAGTAACCATGATGCACGCACATAAACTGATGAGTCATCACAAGTTGTACACTGAAACAAATGGACAAATAATCCATAAGAAAATTGCAGAGGAAAAAGTCTGCTAAAAACTAGATATGTATATATATGTAAGTAACACAAAAACAGATTATTTTATATATCTAAAATACGATGCCTTATATATAAGCATATGATATATAGAGTAATAGAAAAAAATTTGACAAAGTCAATGGTAAATACCATGCTAGCAACATTATAGCAACATGCCCTTCACAACAACGATGCATGGTTTTACTTTGATAGACTATCTGTTAGCAAGGTCACTTGAACAACTGACTTTATCACATATATAAGTGTTAGGGTGGGTTGCCATGTTAGGTCGATAAAGAATAACATAAGAGATTATATATAGACAACAATTTTGATAGACACAATGGTTTCATTGACCGCAAGTTTCTACATGAACGCAGTATTATCATCAAGAGACGAGGATGACGTCAAATATACCAAGTGTACAATGCTGGCTAGTGCGTAGTGTACCTCTGTAATCTACAGCGATAACGTGGTAGCCCAAGAGAGACAGTTTCTTGTACAGCTCGACCCTGTGCCGCCCGGCCCTAAAATTAGCACAATTTCTCGAATGACGCGACGTATTACGGGGATAATACACGGACGGGTGTTGATGGCGGAATCACCTCTAGCGCCACTATACGTAACTGTACTTGTACTACCGAGTACCGGGTGACCCGTCTCTAATCTAAACTGCGCAGAATACATACGAGAATCACGCATTAAATGCAGGAGAATGTTGCCCTGGCAGAATACCAAAGATGGCGCTTGTATTGCCATGGAAGAATACAATACGTAATGGTTGTATTACCATCGTAGAATACAGTACATAATGCTTGTATTACCATGGTAGAATACAGTAGCTAATGGTTGTATTACCATGGTAGAAAACAGTACCTAATGGTTGTATTACCATTGTAGAATACATAACATAATGCTTGTATTACCATGGTAGAATACAGGACGTGATGCTGGTATTACCAT
>WURV02030348.1:0-22781 GCA_011762755.2 Epimenia babai
GCGCGGCGTCTGTCGCTTTGCAGTCGAGAACGGGATCGATACGGTCGAGATCTACCGGGGCAAGGAAGTGTCGTCTCCTCGCCCGGAGTCAGAGCAGTTGATCGGGCATACCGTGGACCCGGCACAACTGTTGGCCGACCTCCGCCAACATGTCGGCGTGGACACAGCACTGGGGGTGCCGGCTGGTCCGAATTCAGGACTCACCGTTCGTCTTGTCCGCGACCAGACCTGAAACCGAACGCGGATCATCCGCGTCGGTCGATAATCTGGACGTACGCACCGCCGGTCAGTCACGATGGGTCGGACTGGATAGACGGTCTGAGTCAATACCTTGTGAGGCGTCATTCGCTCACGGGCCCGAGTTGATGGTGGGCGCGTTAAGCGGGCCGCAGCATAGGTCAGCACGAGTGCCCCACTGATCTGGTCGCCACACATACGGAACAAGAATGATGGACACCATTTGATGACGTCACATTCAAACTGGCGGAAGCAGCGCTGTAGTCCGAGGCCAGGATGGCGGAGTCGATCTCTCGATCTTCCAGCAGCCGTCCGCGCACTCCGTTGCTTGCCCCGCCCGCCCGCTTGGTGATGAGACGCTCACGCGGACGAACAGAACGGGTTTGGGGTGCGGCCTCGGGCCGTAGAGTCGTGCGAGTAGCCCGACCCGGACAATAAGGTCGCGGCATCCTACCCCTGCTGACCGCAACGCCCGTGGACAACGCCAACTGGGGACGATGTGCAAGAGCGGCGTGGCGCCACCACACCCAAGCGTGACGGACTCCCTGCATGTCCCTGATCCGCCCCGAACCAAGCGCCCATCGGGGGTGTCTGGTGATGGGGTAATGCGCTCCGCCTGTAGTTCCGCCCGCCGTCTGGGCTGGATCCCGCACGAGTTGCTCTGACCTGCTCAAGGAGGTCACGGCGCCGTCCAGTGATGTTCATCGACTACGTGGGGCAAGGTGATGAATCAACGCCGGATCGCCCGCGTGCACTCTAGCGCGCACGCCCAGCCACGTGCGGAGCAGGCGGTCGAGTGTCGGCTCGGGAGGATGGGGGAACGCGCCGGCCGGGGCCGGTTCGTCGAACAGCGCCAGCGACGTCAATTCACCGTTGTCGCCGGTGCGGAGTTCGCCACTCATCAGGTCAATCCGCGCCGTCGCCGCCGGCAGCGGGGGCGGTTCGTCGCCTGACGCATCGGCGTCGGAGAGGGGCGTCTTCTTCCTCTTCGCTGCGGCCTTCTTCTTCGGGTTGTTGCCGTTCTGAGGGACGCGGATGCTCAGGGTGAGGCAGTCGCGGGTGACTTCGGTGGTGACGCCGGGTGCGTGGGCACGCGTATCGTCATCAGCTTCCTCTCGAGCGACCAGGCGTTGCATATAGGCGTACCGCGCGTTGATCACCGGTAGCGGAACGGGATCGCCTGGCGCGCGGCAGGCCGCGATCACGCGAGTGCAGTCGCGGGACGCATCGGAGAGGATGTGTTCCGGCACGTCGGCCAGCGGCACGGCCTCGCGGGTCTCGGCATCGAGGAAACTCAATGGTCCGGTGTTCGCCATCGAGTGCGTCAGCAGGTCATTCGAGGCGCGACCGTTGAACGGCCAGCACGCGAGCAACTCGCAGTCCGGGTAGTAGCGCCGCGGATGCTGCTCGGCGCCGACGCTCCAGCCACTGGCGCGCAACAGATCAACGGCGGGCGCGACGGCAACCGCGCGGTCGGCGTACTCATTGGTCCGCTGCGCCGCGCCGCGCAGGTGGGGCTGCGGGATCTCGCGGAACAGCTGCGGCACCGGCTGCGTCCAGCCGCGCTTGACGAGGTGGTCCCGCCAGACGTCCAGCGTCTCGTCCTCCTGCAGGTCCAGCGGGTGCGCCATCGTCAGGTTCGCGTTGCGGCGTACTGCGTGCAGGTTGCCGGCTTCGTCTTCCAGCCGGACCGCCTGGCCGTCGAGCACCGGGTAGCCGTCGGTCTCGCCGTCGGTGAACACGCACGCGCTGACCATGCGACCCATCACCGGATGCTCGCACAACAGCCGCACCATCGCCGGGCGCAGTTCGTAGCCCATCAGCAGACGCCGCTCGCAGGTCGCGCGGAAGGCGGCGAGAAAGCCGTCGAGGTCGCGGATCGTCTTGCGCAGCGTCTGGAAGTCGGGCTGGGCGGCAATCTCGCGCGGGATGCCTTTCAACGGGCGTTCGCGGCCGCCGCGCTTGACGACTTCCAGCGTCGGATTGCCGATGGCGTCGACGCCGAGACGTACGCGGTGGCGCTCGAAGGTCAGCGGAACCTCGATGCCGTCGCCCATCACGCCGGGGTGATTGTGGTGCCAGGCCAGCAGCATCGCGTCGGCGACGCCGTCGGCCCAGGCGAGGTTGGTCGCACCGGTGAACGCGGCGCGGCGTTCCATCAGCCGCTTTTGCGCGCTGCTGCTTTCCGCGTCGGCGGCGAAGCGAGCCAGCCACCGCAGGCGCTCGTCAACGCTGCCGGCCGCCTGCGGTAGCAGGCCCAGCATGCGCACGAACAGTTGCTTCTGCTCGCGGGCAGCGGTCCAGACCTCATCAACGTTACGGCCCAGGATCGCCTCGATGCTTTCTGGAAGGTACGTCTTGTGCCGATGAGCGAGATGAACCGCTTGCTGGATGACCGGAAGGTTGTCCTCGCCGATGCGATCGACTGCGGCCAGTAGCCAGTCGCGCTCAAACACACCCTCGTCGCGCTCTGCCTCACTGATCAGCCCTCGGTCCTCGACCTGATTGGCGATCTGGCGGTCCACTCGCGGCAGGTCAAGGCTCGGATCCGAGCTTCCCATCACGGAGCGCGAATGGGCGTGGGTCCACAAGATGATATCGGTCAAACCCGGTAAACCGATGGCGGCTTCAATGTCCGCCGAGTACCACGGTGCGACCATCGCAGCCTGCACCAGGGTCCGTTCCGAGTAGCGTTCCAGGAGTGACCGATCGATCCGTGCCCTGGGAGAGCGGCGGGTGTGTCTCAGAACGTGCCAGAGGCTTGAGGCGGCGGAGACCTGAAACTCGTCGCGCACAAGCTGGCGTGTTTCCTCGCAGCGATCCAGCGTTGCGAGGAACACATCGGTACCGGGCCACAGCGGAATCGACTTGATCGGTCCGCCCCACATATGGTCGGGATCCCGGTCTCTTCCGACCGGGTCCAACCGCTCCAGGCAGACCTGCTCAAGCAACTTCTCCGACGGCGACCCCTGCGGCACGGAGGACGACACGCGAACACCTGCGTACAAGGAGTCTGACTCCAGAGTCCGCAGCAGGTCTGGTTCAGCGCTAACCAGGTCGTGCATCTCCCCGGATCCGACCCGGCCGGTGTCCAGCGCTCTCCACAGCAGCGAACCGACCAACACGGCCGACGGATTTCGTTGGTCGGTTCGAGACGCGAGAAAGGACTGGAACCACTGGACGACTTCATCCAGCAACTCATCAGTCGGGTCTCCGAAGGCTCGGGTCGCCAGCAAGTTCACGGCCGATACGCCCGCAGGCGACGCGATCAGAGCGCCCGGAGGTGGGTCGTTCAGAAGATCTGCGACAAGCTGCGACGCCAGCTTCGGGAACTCATCCGACGGGTGCCCGAGCATGAGGAACTCGGCCACCATCAAGTCAGGCGTGCGGTCGCCTTGGCGGGCAAGGTCGATCCAGGCCAACAGTGCGATCAGGGGCAGGTCCCGCCCGAACATGCGAATCGCCCTGCGGTGACAACTCGCCGCGACGGGATGCAGGGCCAGACGCTTCTGAAGGAACAACTCGGTCGGTCGCAATGCCCGATGTGACTGATACACGCTAGCGGCAATGCTCCCACCAATCTCCGGGGGAGCTTGCACGGTGCCCACGAAGCTCTGAAACCGCCGAATCGCCTGGTTCCACTCCCGATACGAATGATCTTGCATCAGCCGCTCAATCAGCCGAGGGCGCTTCAATATTCACGGCCTCACCCCGCGAAGTCGGCGATGGAGTTGCGCCCTGCCACACAGTCGAAATCGTATCAGGGGTCGTTTTCGCAGCGCTACACGTTCTGCTGGTTCCACTGGAGGGCAAACAGAACGAGTTCTTTTCCGCTCTCCATTCCGAGCTTCTTCTGAATCCGCCGTTTGTGGGTTTCGACTGTCTTGGCCGCGATGAACAGTTCCTTGGCGACCTGCGCGTTCGTCATCCCTCTACCTAACGCCGCGAACACCTGAAGCTCCCGATCGGACAGGTCGCGGATGCTCTCCTCCAACGTAGTCGATTTGCCACGATTCGCGATCCGCTTCAGTACGGTCTGGGTGAGTTCGGGGTTCAGCCAGACCTCTCCGCCCATGACGGTTTCGATCGCGCTGAGCAAATTGTCTCCGGTTTCGTCCTTGCGGACGTAGGCAAGTGCGCCTGCGGAAAGTGCACGCTCAGCGAACACCTTCCCGTCGTGTACCGACATCACGATCGACGTGAGGCCAGGGTGATCCTCGGCGGCCCGGCGCAACAGTTCCAGTCCGTTCATACGCGGCAGCTCGATGTCGGTGATCAGCACGTCGGGTGGGGCGTCGCGCATCACCTCCAGGGCGTCGATGCCATCGCCCGCCTCTCCCGACACCTCATAACGGTCGCCCGCTTCGGTTTCCAGCAAATGCCGGAGTCCCTTGCGGAACAAGGGATGATCATCGACCAGGAAGATGCGCGGCCTCTCTCGCCCTGAAGTCATTTCGCGTCCACGGTCTGCGTACTGACGTGACGACATCGAACCAACGTGCCGCCTGACTCGGATGTGTCAACACCGAACTCCCACCCGATCTGGGCCGCCCGGAACTCAAGCGTTCGAAGACCGACGCCCGGCACCGCTTCCTCATCGAACCCCGAGCCGTCGTCCTCGACAACCAGCACCTGATCCGCTCCCTCGAACTGGAGACGTACGGCGATCCGTCCGGCCTTGCCGTGCGTGATCGCGTTGTTGATTGACTCCTGAATGATGCGGTAGAGATTCGTCGATACGTCGGAGGACAACCTCACCACCAGTTCGCGCGAGATGTGCAGGCCGACTTCCACGCCGAACGCAGCCTGCACTCGCTGGGCGAGTATTTCGAGCGACTGGAGGAACCCGGCACCCCGACCGATCGGCACCAGCATGGCGGAGACCGCCCGAACCTGCTCGATTGCTTCGCTCACATGTGTGAGCAGCATCGACACCGGCTGGCTCTGCTGGCTGTTCTCTCGCTTCAGGCCGATCTCGATCGTCCGCCCGATCACTTTGATCGCCGCCAGCTGTTGACCGATCACGTCGTGCAGATCCTGCCCGATTCGCTGCTGCTCACGAGCAGCTACTTGCGCCAGTTCGAGTTGGAGCTTGCGTCGTTCGGTGAAATCGTTGAACAGGACCAGCACCAGATTCCGCTCGCCAGCGTTGATGTGTGACCCGGAGACCAACAGTGCGCGGGGCTCGTCGTGACAGTCCAGCAGCCGCATCTCCACACCCGCGAACTCACGGGTCAGGAGCGATACCAGTTGGTTCGCGAAATCGGGTTCGAACAGATCGGTCGGGTGCTGAGCGCCGTCCCCGCCGACCGGGGCAACGAGGAGGTCCTTCATCTGGTCGTTGTACGCGACGAGCCGGAATCCATCGTCCTGGTGTCGTTCGAATACGCACATCCCCTCGGCAGCGTGGTCGAACACCGCCGAGCGAAGCATGGCCTCCTTCCGCACCTCGATTCTGGCGGCCCGTTCGGACCGGGCCTTGTCCGCCCACGCCCCGGCGATCACCACCGCTACCGCCAGCAGTATCGCGGCCACTGCGATCGCCCAGAACGCGACTTCCGGAAGCCACGTGCGGACACGGTTGCGGGTGTCGTGTTTGGGCGCCGCCAGCACCCTGAATTCGAACCCGCCGATTCGAACGTCGGAAGCGACCGCGCCGGCCTGATCCAGGCCATCGACGCCGGTGTCCGCCAGCACTGCCCCCGCGGGGCTGGCAATCGCGCTGTGGAAGCCCGGATCCGCCCAACTCGCGAGTTCGAACACCTGCTTCAGCCTCAACTGCGCCAAGAAGACACCCTGTTGGATACCGCCGATTCCGGGCACCGGGGCGATCACGAAGAGTTCCGGCCCGACTTGGTCTACATCGACGACCAACACTCGCGGGCCCACGAGAGAGCGAAGGTCGGGCAAGTCGAGGTCTGATTGAATGGTCTCGAAGGCCGGTTCGTCTGGTTTGATGAACCTGTCGGTCCGACCTCGACGTGCCACGTTCAATTCGGCCAGCCGGTCCTCTGTGGGATCGGCAGCAAACAACCGCGCGTCGTCCTCGACCTGATCCATAATCACCTGCAGCCTGGTCTGCATCACCTGTGACACGGCATGCAGATGCTGGTCGGACAGCGATTGCAGGCTCTGCTCCTGAGACGAGGCCAGACCAGCCCGGAGGAAGCAGCCCAGCGCCACTCCCGACGTGACGATCAGCACAGCCAGGGCCAACGCTATTAGACGTGACCCTGGCTGTCGGTACTCGACGTTCAAGGTTTGCGTTGGTTGCGGACTCAGATGCACAGAACAGACTGGATGCAGTGGAACCCAGACGTGCACATTTGTCAACCGCAACACGCGCTCCGGCGACTAACCGTCAGCTCGACCGGCGGCTGTCTCTTCAGCATCGGGAGTTCCGGCCGCTTCGTTGTCCGGATTCACCTCACCGCAGTCAGCGGCTTGGTCTTCGGCGATTTCCGCCTCTGCGGTCGCCGCAGCCTTGGCTCGAGCCCGACGGTCGAAATGATCGTGGATGGCTTGGGTACGGATCGTCGGACCCCACCCGAACGTGTACCGTCGGACGTTTTCGAGCCACACCTCGTTCCCATTGAACTTCCCCATCCCGAACTGGAACTCCATGTTCAACACCGCCTCAGCCAACTCGTTCGCCTGCGCGGCACTGAATCCGGCGTTCTTGAAGTGGCCCACCAGGGCGTTGACGACGGCGGAGCGGTTTTCCGGATCGCGTAGCATGCCGACCTGGATGTTGTTCTCGTTCCGGGTCACCCGAAGACCCTGTTCGGCGAGGAACTGGTCGTTCTTGATCGCGTCGATGGCATCGAAGATGCCCCCGTGGCCAGATACATCGAAGTTTCCGACCGACGTGGAATGGGGGTTGTGGACGACCACGAGTTCACGACCGAGCGGGTCACGGGCCCAGACCGGTCGGTTCTCGACGTACGCGAACAGGTTCCTTGCCGGGATCAAGTCCGCACTGATGAACCGGCCAAGTTCCTTGGAGTAGGCGCGGTGGCGGTGGTGATAGAGACCCGTCCCAGGGTCCATCCGCCTCGACGTGAACAGCCACTCGTTTCCGAACTCGCTCTTCCGTCCAGCGCTGGGGTCGCCAACGCGGGCTACCAACATGGCGAGGTTGTTGTCGGTCAGGTCGTAGGGCGTGTCTTCTTGACCGTTGCCGTTGGCATCTACGATTGGGAGCACCGTAGTGTGGCCCAACGCGTCATAGCGGTAGAACTCGAGCGTGGTGCTCCAACTGCTGGCGTTGAGCAGCGCGGTAACACTCCCCGCGCGATTCCGCATGTAAAAGAACTGGGCATCGTTCGCCGTTCCAGGCTGGTTGTAGCCCGTGTGCAAGCTGCGATCGCCATCAGCATCCTTGACGGTCAGAATCGGGTTGTCGATTCCTGGCCCGTGGACGTGGGTGCGCTCCATTTCGGACGACGGGGCCGCCTCGGTAGCGCCGACATCGAACACCCGTTCCTCGACAACCGACCAGTCCTGATAAACAAACCGACGCCCCTCGGTGATGATGCCTCCGGATTCCCGATAGCGGGCAATGCGGCGGTCGAATGGGTCATACCGGTACTGCTCGGTGACGCCGGCCGTGCCGGTCTTGTGGACGCGATTGAAGGCGTCCCACATCGCGGCGACGGTCGCCAGAGTGCCAGCAGCCGACCCAACGGCGGGGACCGAGGGCAAGGAGGTCATGTTGCCGGCCCGGTCGTGGACCGGGGCGAACGTACCGATGGCGGTGTAATTGTTGCCGGCGTCGGCAGTGTACGCGTGCGCCAGGTTCGGTTCATTGTTGAATGGATCGCCGGCATCTGACGCCAGTCGGTTCAGCGTGTCGTCGTACGAATGCGTGTCCTGGTACGACCCGGCGAAGGTGCGATAATCGGTAGCAACGGCCTGCCGGTAGTTCACGCCGGTCAGTTCGTAGCGGGCGTTGTAGCCGTAGTTGTCGTAGCGGAGGCTGTCGTGGAGGATCCGCTCGCTGAGCGGATTGTCCACTCTGTCATATGCGTGGTCATTGGCCATAAGGTACGCACCCCAGAATGTCAGCCAATCGTGGTACAGCACCCGTCGTTTGGCATCCCAGGTGACGAGGTTGAAGACACCATTCCCGAAGGTGGTACGGGTCGTGCGGTTGGGACCGAAGTAGTCGAACCAGGCGACTGACTGCCACGTGCCGGGCAGGTAGAAGAGCTTCGCGTCGATGTGCATCACGCGGTTGAGACCGTCGAAGGCCCGGCGAACTTCCATATCCACCGACGTGCCGTCGATGATTGTGCTTCCGGTGTGGTTACCCTGTTTGTCGTAGGTTCTCTCGCAGCGGATCGGGAAGAACCACCCGGCCATGTGCCCCGTGCCAGCAAGGTTGAGGTGCTGCTCCTCAGCGGTCTGGCGGCTGAGGGTGTCGTATTCCAGGACGACCTTCGCGTAGTCGTTGGTGGCCTGGACGATGCGGTTGAGGCTGTCGTACGAGTACGTCCGCTTGGTGACGCCGGATACAGCGCCGTTGAGCGTTGCGGCGGTCTCTTTCAGGCGGTTCGCATCGTCGAACGTGCAGTCAAAGAGGACTTCCCGGCGGTCCTTGACCCGTGTGATGTTCGAGTTGGCGTCACGCACCACCTCGATCCGATCGTAGGTGCCGTCGGCACCGTACCCCGAGCCAGACATCGGGTCGTCGCTGTCCGGGTAGACGGTACGGACTCGTCGATCCATCGAGTCGTAGCCGTAGCGCGTGATCTGACGAGTCGTCGGGTCCGCCACGTTGGACCATGAGATGTCTTCGGTCTTCCGGCCGTTCGAGTCGTAGCTGTATTCGGTGTGAAGCAGTTCGGTTGCCGATCCGACGAACGGGTCGCCATCGTACCGTTGTTGCGAGGCGACCCGGTCGAGGTCGTCCAGCGTCGTCACGCTGACTTTGCCTTCGGCATCGGTGACCATCCGCACGTTGTCCCGGCTGTCCCAGGCATACTGCGTCACGTGGTCGATGGTGGCGCCTTCGCCCCGCGCGTGCAGCGCGGTGCGCCGGTTCAACTCGTCGTAGTCGAACGTGGTGTGATAGAGCTTGCGGTTGCTCCAGACGCCGGTGTCCGGCAGTTCGGTCTCGATCAGTTCGACAAGGTTCGAGTTGGCGTCATAGAGCCGGTCTACGCGGTTGTTCAGCGCGTCGATGGACCGCACCAGTCGATCAGCGGCGTCGTACTCGAGTTGCGTCGCATTGCCCACTGCATCGGTGGTCGCAGACGCGCGGCTACCGGCGTCGTACGTCCGCAGGAAGGCCGAGTTCCCGGTGGCGGCGGCCGGGTCCACGGCGAAGCGCTCGTCGGTGCCGAGGTCGATGTCCCGCGTGGACTGGTACGCCCGGCCGATCTCGTCGTAGCGGGTGTACGTACGAGACAGGACGGCGCTCCTCTTTCCGGCCGGGGATACGGCACCGGTTTCCACTGTGAGCGCATTGAACGCCGCGTCGTACTCGGTGACGGTCCCGTTACCCATGGGGTCACGCCTGGCGATGCAGCGGTCCGCGAAGTCGTACCACGACGTGGAGGTGTTCCCCCTGCCGTCCCGATGCGCCGTGACGTTTCCCCGGGCGTCGTAGGTCGGCTCGACGTAGCCAACATGTGCCGTTCCGCCACTCAGGGTGGTGTCAGCCTTGCTCGCCGGGTAGCCATCGAGAATCGAAGCGCCCGCGGCGATGCCGTAGAAGTTGCGGAGGAGCAGCCGACGCTCATCATAGACGGCAAACGAACGGTTCCCTTCCGGGCGCTGAATGGCGATCTGCTGATCGTTGCCGTCGTAGGCGAACCGCGTGATGACGTCGTTGGAGTCGATGGCGTCGATCTCATGGCGGGTACTCAGGACGTTCCCCACATTGTCAAACGTGGCCGAACTGTCGATCCAGCCGTTGGGCAGGACCGTTCCGTCAAGGTCGATGTTCCGACGGCGAGTGAAGACCCGATTGCCAGCACCGTCGTAGTAGATGGCGGTCTCGAACTGCGCGACCGTGCCCTGATAGAGCGTCACCAAGGGTGGAAGCAACCGGACGACTTCCGCGAGGTCGTTGTACTCCGTCGTACGGACATGACCATTCGGATCGGTCTCTTGTGTGACCATGCCGAGTCCGTTCACTGCGTAGGTCGTAGTGAGGTTGGTCACGATGTCAGACGAGCCGGAAGCGCCGCGCGTGATGAATTCGAGGTATCCCGCCTGCGCGCCGCGTTCGTTGATGTCCAGCCGCGCCACCGTCGTGGTGGCGAAGTACGACCACGTGGTCTTGTTGCCGTTGGGGTCGGTGAAGCTGGTGACCTGGCCTTCGGGGTCGTAGGTCCAACTGCTGACAGGGGTGTGCGAAGCCCCACGCGTCACCGCAGGCGATGTGGCAGTCAGCCGGTTGCCGCCTCCGTCGTACGTGTAAGTGTGAACGAAACCGAGACCAGCGTAGATCGGACCCGGCGAGAACGCCCTCGGATCTGTACGGGTCAGCATCACAGCGAAGTTCGCGTTGGTGTCGTACGTGGCCTCGTGAATGATCGTGCTCGTGCCACCGTCACCCAGGACCTTGCGGGTGACTTGCCGGTTCGGGTTGTAGGTAAACGTGGCGCCTGGCCAGTTGATCGGCATCCCGTTGCCGTCGAAAGTGATGCTGGCAGCATCTGCACTACTCAACGATTTTGCGATCTGGATCGGCCGTTTGCAGTCGCAGTCGTGGAGCCAGCGCGTCTCGTAGTAGTCCGGCTCGCCCTGGCGCAACGCAGTGCTCCCCTTGCCACTCTCCGTCCAACTCACCAATCGACGGAGGCCGTGTTTGCCCTTGCCGTTGATCGGGCTTCCGGTGCCGTGGATTTCGTAGTCATTGATGTTCCCTTCGCGGTCCGTCACGCGGACAACGAAGTTGCCGGCATCGAGCAGAGAGAGCGGTGCTGGCGAGTACTGGGCGCCGGCGATCAAGCCCTCGATCAGAATTGAACCGCTGTTGACGTCCACGCGCGTGACGACACCGTACTGATCGCGGTGATACTCGAAGAGTTTGCCGGCAGTCGGTAGCCTGCCGTCGAAAGCCGCCTTGACCCAGTTGATGCTCGGATCCGAGATCGGCGGGTATTCGAACGTCGTGCGACGGCCGGAGTTGGACAGCTTCGAGTAGAGTGTCGAGTCCGTGACTTCTTCGCCGGGACCGACCGCAACGAAGTCGGTTGTTGGTGATGCAATCGAAGTCAGTCGATCCCAGGAATCGTAGGTAAACGTCCACGCACGGCCGATCGGGTCGGTCACGGTGGTGAGCAGGTCCGTCGTCGGGTCGTAGGTCAGTGTGACTTCCTGGTCGTACTCGGTCGTGATCGTCGTGAGGAACGACGAGTAGTCCCGTGCAAAGTCGGTCGTGTTGCCGTTGCGGTCCCGAATCTCGATAAGGTAGCCCGGGTTTCCGATCCGCGCCTGAAACACCGTGGACACCACACCGGAGTAGTGAGTCAGGGTCCATCGCTTGAGACCCTCATCGAGCGTCAGGACGGAGAAGAATCCACCTGGCAATGTCCAGGTCGGATCTGTGGCTTGCGCACGGGAAATGTCGAAGATCCGCAGGTCTGGGGTGATCAAACGACCGGTTGTTGCAGAATCCTGCACGATGCGGAGGTCGGCGGTTGAGGTCCAACTCTCCCCGAACGGCCCGGGCCAGCTGGCCTGTGAGACATTGAAGAGTTCGAAGGGTCCTCCAACCTTGCCGCCACCAGCAACCATGGCCGGTGTGACCGCAGCCACCGAACCCAGGTCGTGCGAGAGTCCGGGGGCTTTGTTGTCTTCAAACGAGAGTACCGGCACGCGTACGCGCGACTGCCCGTCGGTGAGTTGGACGCCGGCAACGGACGGGGTGATGACCCGCCCGGTCAGTTCCACGGTTCCGGCGGCCGACCCACCGCACGGGCTGCACCCGCAGGGGTTCACGGGACCGTAGCCCCCTACCCGAGCCGGCACCCGGGATGGGCGACTCGGCGAAGCGGACCGCTGTGTCGTTGAGGTCGAGTACCACGGCGTCGTATCGCCAGTCGGCGAAATCGCCCGACTGTTCAGAACCATGGCGCTGAGCATTGGCAACTGAATCGTGAAGATCCCTTGGCTATCTGCGAGGGCAACCTCGTCGGCCAAGAAGTCGTTGTCGAGGTCGAACTCGACCGTGGCCCCGGCACCGTAGTTCGGCTCGGGCGCGTGCAAGAACAGAGTCACCCCTGTGTAGGTGATCGACCCGGGCAACACCGGCCCCGCTGCCATCGGCGTCGGCCGATTGCTCCACGCAACCGCCGCGACAATCAGCGCAAGAACCAATACCGTGCCGTGCTGGGCTCGTTGAGTACGTTTGTCAGATGGGATTCGTGAACGGAACGGCCGCGAACCAGCGAGGTGCGTGGTCATGGTGGGCTACTCACATGAAGATTGGAGAATTCGGCGTCCGCTGCCTTCGCGAACGCGCACATCTTCAAAGTGGAGCCTCGCGCCCGGTACGGAAAACCGGGCTCAGCGTACGGACGAGATCAGTCCAAGGTCGTCAGGTCTCGTTGCCGAAGGCATAACCGCTACTTCACGTGGCGTACCGTCAACCCGATCCGGCATCAGTGGGCTTCCGTGTAGGCGAATCCCGTCCACTGCACCGAGATCCGCGCCGGCTCGACGCCGACCGAACAGGTCTTTTCCACCACCGTGTACTCAGCTTCCGAGCCAAGCCTCGCGAGAATCACATCAGCTAGCTCACGAGCGCAATCAGAAACACAATGCCGGACATCGGCCTCTGTGTGGGTCCCGCCGACCGTCGTTCGAGCGAAGTCGATGTAGAAGACCGGCACCACGGCGCCGGCCTTGTTCTTGATCTGCAGGGTGCCATCGAGGTCGTACGCCCACCAGAGGTCGCCGTGCCGTCTGGCGATTTCGCCGAAGAGACACTTCCTGAACTGCGTCCTCAGTTCGTCGTCAGTCTTGGCCATTGACTCGCCACGCGAACGAGAGATGCGTTGATCCATCATCCGCAGATGGTTGGCGCAGCGAACACCGCAATCAAGCCTGAGGGTAATCCCTACAGGTCGTACAAGGAAGGTTGGGATGCAATCGTTGTAAGGAATTCCCTTACAACGATTGCGGGTATTCGTGTGCAGTTTGTCGGTCGCGTACCCAAGCGAAGCAGGCGAAAATGGCGATCAGACAACACGCAATTTCACCGCAGAAATGCCCTCAACAAGGTCGAAAATCGAAGCGACGTTCAGCGAGTTTCTCAGCTTCGAACTCCAGCAGTACTGCGTATCGCTCACGACTGCGGACGGTGATAGCTGCTCGTGGACGAATGCCTCGCGCATCGAGTTCACAGAGGAGTTCCCTGCCTCTCAGCTGGATGGGATCGGTTGTTCGTGGGCATTGGAGGTTGCCGTCCATGCGTTGGCTCAGCGCATCCTCAGACACGGTGCCGTCCGGGCGTTCGAGTCTCAGTGTTCAGTCGTCCTTGATGGGGATGGACTGAAGATCAAGTGGTGTGGATTTGTGGATTGCCCTGCAGATACCCACCCAACGCCCCTGTGATGATGCGGAGTGGGCAGCAGTCATTCCAAAGACCTGATGAGCGCCTGGCCACGTCCACTTTTCTTCTCATCATGGGGTTGTCAGCCCGGCTGTCTTCAGAGTGGCCACTGATTGCCAGGGGCTGCGTGTGATCTGTGGGGGATCCGCAAGAGATCACGCCGTCAGAATAAGCTCTGGGCTACCAACTACGCCCGCGACAACTCTCGTTCGCCCCACTCCGTCCTGATTCGTGCACGGTTGGTTGCACTGGCACTGGTCCTGCCTCAACTGATTCTGGCGGAATTCACCGACATGGCAACAGACGCTCTCAAGGGCGGGCTGCTGGATGATGCAGCGACAGAGGCGATCGAGGAGGTGGTCAACGCTGTTCCATACACCGTCAACAGTTTCGATGCGTTGGCCAGATGCTACCTGCCTTCAGCGAAGTCGATGGTAACGTCGGGATAGCCAGCTTTCAGTCTGTTCACGCCAGCCGTACTGATAGCCTTCGAGGAGAAGGCGGTGGGTGGCGTCGTTGGTGTAGTCGTACCACTTGCCGGTGTTGGCCCGGTGGCGGTGGTTCTCGCCGATCAGGTTGTTGACCTCGTCGTAGCTGTAGTCGAAGCCGACGAAGTCGAACTCACCCACGACGTTGCCGACGGTCCCCTGCGTGACCATCGACTCGACGAGCAGGTCGTCGTTGTAGGTGATCACGGTCTCGAAGTCGCCGAAGCCGGGGAATGCGTTCTCGGTGAGCAGGCCACCGAGGTACTCGTAGTTCCAGGTCGAGTCACCGCCGACCGTCACCAGCGGATCGTCCATCGACGTGACGCGATAGATCTCGTCGTAGGACAGCGTGAGGCTGTTGCTGTCCGAGAACGTGCGGTCGGTCATCAAACCAACCGCGTTGTAGTCCTGGGAGATCGTCCGCGCGGGCAGGTCGGTCGGGTTGCCGCCGTGGTAGTAGAGACCCAGGCCCTCGGTGCTGCTGTCGGGCAGCGAGTAGGTGTTGTAGGAGAGGTCGGCCTTGTGAACCTCGGCAAGACCTCCGCCGCCATCGTCTTCCCATGCGGCGGCCATCGTCATGCGGCCGATGCCGTCGTAGTCGAAGTTCAGTTGTTCGTTGCCGACGAAGCCGGTGGCGAGGGTGACTTCGACCTCGCGTAGCAGGTTGCGCTCCTCATCGTAGACATAGTCGAACGCGTTTCCGGCCTGGTCCTCGTGATAGAGCAGATTGCCGACATCGTCGTAGCGCCACTTGGCGGTGGTGGCGTCCGCATAGGTCATCTGCTGCAGTTCGTCGCGCGAGTTGTAGACGTAGGCACGAGGTGTTGTCCTCGGGATCGTCACTCGAGGTCATCCGCGAGTTCAGGTCATAGACGTAGTCCATGACGATGTCGCCGCCGCCCGAGGCCGCGCCCTTGTACTTGAGGGCGGTCACGCGACCGAGGAGGTCGTGGGTCCGTTCGATGTTGTAGTTGGTGGCGTCGGTCTGGGTCGTGGCGACGTTCAGCGAGCTGTACTCCCAGCTCCATTTGGAGCCGGTGTCGTCGCTGGTCGAGATCCGACGGCCGAGTTCGTCGTAGGCGTGGGTCGTGCGGTGCTGGGTCACGCTGCTGGTCTGGCTATCGACCAGTTCGCGGAGGACTTCCACGACGTTGCCGCCCTTGTCGTGGTTGAACCAGGTCTGGTTGCGCCGCGACTCGCCACTGACTGCGTTGGTCTTGGCGGACACCGCCCAGCCGGCGCTGTCGAAGACCGTCTCGCGGTAGTTACCCAGGTCGTCCGTGACCTTGGTGACCTGGCTGCGCTTGTTGAACAGGAATTCCGTGGCCGCCCAGCCATCGGCCGTGGCGGTGTCGAAGGCATGGGTGGTGGTCACCGAGATGTCGTCGAGGTCCTGCGACCCGCTGATGCTGACAGCGCTGTGGTCGCTGGTCAGTGCCAGACGGCGAATCCGCCAGACGCGGCCGAGTTCATCGAAGTCGGTGTAGGCGCCACTCAGCACGTGGTTCGAGCTGTTGGCCGCCCACGACTGGATCACCTGCGAGACCGCGTTGTACTTGGTGCGGGTGTAGTGACCGGCGTCGTTGGTCGTCTTCGTACGGCGGTCGTGGCCATCGAAGGTGAAGGTGAAATCGAGGCGCCCATCATCGGTTCCGCTCTGGGCGCCACCGCCCGAGCCGTACCAGTCGTCCTGCACAACGGCGTAGGCCTTCTCGCGGTAGGCGCGGACCTCCTCGATGTTGCCGCGCCCACATTCTCGAACGCCTCGACCACCCGCAGGTGGTGGTGTGGGACCCGTGCGCGGTGACGTTGGCAGTCGATGAGTACCGGTCAGGCTGGATCTCATCCCTGAGTTTCGCTTCGCGAGCTGCCCCGATCAGCCCGGACTCGCCGTGCAATAGAGTCCGCCATGAAATCTCTCAAGATCAGCGAGAGCAGACTTAGCGCCCTAGAGGTTCAGCCTTGCCTGAGCAAGAGCAATTCCCCTGCTCCAACAGCCAGTCCGTAGACAAAAATGGCCAGCATTGAGTTCATCAAGACGGTCGCGTCGTTTTTTCGGGTCTCCGCGTACGATGGCTGCAATGAACCGGCTGATTCACTCTCGTCTTCGGGAGATGCAAGTACAACGGACCGACGATTCAGTCGGTTGACCTGCGTATAGATTAAGCCTAGAACTCCCACATGCAACACCAGAAAGATCAAGGCGCAATACTGGTGGGCAGGATTGTCTACGATTCCGGAACTGCGTTGTAAGGCCATTGCGGACAAACACAGCGCGGCGGCGCAATTGGGCAACCAAGGCCATCGTAGTCTGGTCCGGCACCAGAACCACAACATCAACCCGACATTCAGGATTGGAAACCACAAGAGGATCGCGTCGAAGCCGAGTGTGACAGGACCCGAGTTAATGTGCACTCGTCCTTGGTCTCTTACCAGCCAGACTATATTGCCCGCAACGACCAGCGACGTGACCAAGGTTGCAGATGGCCACCATTTACCCCTTGGTACTCGCATTTACTTGATGTCTCTCGACAGGTCCGCGATGAATTCGCCATACAAACGTTCCAACTGCTCCTTGATCTGTTCGGTGACTCCAACTGTGGTCTCACTACCAGGCTCGCCAGTCAACAGCTTGTCGTCCCCATTTACTATCACACGATAGTAATTCTCGATGATCATAGCCTGCGCTTCGCGCGAGTACTCGCTGAATTGTTTGTCCGGGTTGATCCAGTAGTGCGTGTATTCCTCGCCCTCCGGACGCTCCCCGTGCCTTCGCACTTCGCTGCGCAGGAACGTGTAGGGGAGCTTGTCGTTGGTATTCCCCGTCATGTTTTGGCAGACGTGGACGGACTCGTGCACAAGCCATTCGTATGTGAGCCATAGTTTTTCGGGCAACCAGATCGCACGTCCACCGTCGAGCGCAACTCCGGTCCAGCCGGTATAGGTGACCATCGGAGCATTCGCTTCCCTGCTGGTAAGCCGAACGGTTATCTCGCGTATCAGCTTGTTCCCTATTCGTGAGCCGTACAACCCGAGGATGATCTGCTCTTCCTTGGTCGTGAGGTTGCGGAATTTCGACCGCTGCCCTTCGTGCACGACCTCGCCAACGACGCCCCATCTGTACACTTCGGATGTGTCGAGTGCCTGGCGTGCGATCTTGCTGGCGTCAATGTTGTCGAAACCAGCCTCGATCAAGGCTTCGGCGAGTTTGTCCTCTTCCGCTTCCGTCTCAATCCAGTAGTTGCCGTTTGAGCGCTTTTTGTGGCCAAGTTTGTCCAAGACGTTCTTGATCTTGTCGGTGACTGCCCCGCCCAAGAGTTCTAGTTCGAGTCCCGTCGGATCCAACCGGTTCACCGGGTTGTTCCCTACGTATCCGTACCCATTGCCGAGGTTGGGCGCATCGGTGAAGATCCCGATGGGATCGCGCTGGTTCCATCGCCCGTGATCGACGTTGTAGGCGCGATGGTGGACCCAGTAGAGGTTCGGCAGTCGTTCAAAGCTCGACCCGGTCTTGACCCACCCACCGTCCCAGCGGTAGCCGTGCTTCCCGGCATAGAGGTAGCGGTTCCCGACATGGGACTCGCGGCAGTAGATCTTGAGGAAGTCGTCCGAGTCGATCAGCCCGGTCCAGTCCCCCCGCAGCACCAGCTTCTTGCCGGTCTCTTCGTTATCGACGATCCGCGCCTGGGTCAGCGACCCGAGACTCGGCTGGATCATCATCCCCTCGAGCTGCCCGTCCGCGGCATCAGTTGCCTGGTCATCGAGCTTCGGAGCGACCGAAAGCACGATCTCCGTTCGCTCATCGGCATCATCGGCAGTCCCGAGACGGGTCACGCTGGTGATGTCGTACGCGATCAGCCCCGACACCTCCCAGTAGCTGTCCTCCGCCGGTGACGCGACGTTGCCGGTCAGCGTGAAGGTGTCGTTCATCTCGTCCACGCTGGCGATGTGTGCCTCGACCAGCACACCGCCGACATCCAGGCGGATGCTCTTGCCAACCCAGCCGGAGGACACGCCGAACTCGCTGCTCGCAAACGTGGTCTCGTCTGATCCGGAACTGTAGCTGCGTCCATCGCTGGCCGGCCAGTTGCCGCTGTCCAACACCGGCTCGATCATCGGCTGCCCGTAGTCTTCGTAACGATAGCGCTCGATGACCTTGTCGCCGCCCGGACCACTGGCGTCCACGATCGCGGCAATGTCGCCGCGCGGGTTGACCATCGGCCAGTACGGACGCTCGTTGCCCGGGAATTCCGCTGTGCCGAAGTCGCACGAGCGATCTTCGCACGGGCATCCACAGCGCACATCCTGGTAGGGCGAGGTGGTGAAGGTCTCGGACGGACCACCACTCGGCGACACGGTCAGGACCGAGTGCTCCAGCGGCTTCGACTGGCCAGTCGGCCCGTAGTAGATGCCGATCCCCTCGACGTCGTTGCCGGTACCGGTCGAGACCGTGACGCCGTCGAAGTCCCCGTAGCCCTGGGCGATCCGTAGACCGCGGGTGTCGTACCAGTAGGAGACCAGCAGGGTGTCGCCAGCATCCTTCTCGCAGTCCCCGTTCTCGTCCCGCCAGACCTCGACGAGTTCGTTCTTCGCCGAGTAGCAGTAGACGAAATCGCCGTCACCGCGCAGGTTGCCGTTCTCGTCGTAGCAGTTCTTCGCGCCCGGCACCGTAGTCGCGTCGCCGTCCACCGAGTCGTACTCGTGCATCGACTCGTCCCCGTCATTCGGACCGGCGCCACCGACACCGGGGTCCACCGCGGCATACGCCGAAGCGTAGACACTGCCGGTGCCATCCGGCTCCATGGTCGTGACGGTCTCGCGGTCCGAGCCGTCGTCGAGTGTGTACTGCGTGCGCAGGTTGTTCTCGGACGTATCGGGTTTGTTGGTGTCAGTGAAGGAGTCGGCGTTCGGCACGCCGTAGTAGGTTTCGTCCAGCCGGTACAGCACATCGTCGGTGAAGTCGAAGTACTCCCCGGTGTTGACGTAGTGCTTGTAGTTGCACGCGATGACGTGATCCATCGCGTCGTGGGCCACCTCGACGCCGGCGAACAGCGTGTCATCGCTGACCGTAGCGTGGCTGCCGGTCGTCACGTTCTGCCAGTCGGTCGGCCGCAGCTTTGCATCGCGGGTGATGTCGGTCTCCAGCGTGGCGCCGGGGAACGAGGTGCCCATCGGCACTCCACCGAGGTAGTCGAAGTCGAACTGCTCGGTCGGGAAGTGCGGATCCGTGCTGGACTCGACGCGATACAGCTCGTCCAGCGTCAGCACCTGGGTAGAGGAGTCGCTGTAGGTCGTCGTGCATGGACGCCCGACACCGTTGTAGGTGCGCCCGATGGTGCGAGCGGTGATCCCGGTGCCGCCTTTGATCTCCAGGCCGAGTTGCTCGGTCGAGCTGTCCGGTAGCGATGCCGTGTTGAAGCCGATCGTCAGCTGGTGAATGCCGGCGGGAGACCCGCTGTTGTCTTCCCAGTTGCTGGCGGTGATCAGTCGGCCGAGACCGTCATACTCGTAGTTCTCGATCGTCGTCCGCAGGAAGTCGAAGTCGGACGTCGTGCTGAGCGTGATGTCGCAGGTACGCAGCAGGTTCCGCTTCGGATCGTACGTCTTGACGATCGTGTTGCCCGCACGGTCGTTGGACTTGAAGACGTTGCCGAAGTCGTCCCGGAAGAATTCCTCGAACTCCCCGTCCTCCCCGGTGACCCGTGTCAGCTCGTCACGCGAGTTGAAGGTATAGGTCTCGTCATTGCCCTCATCATCGGTCTGGCTTGTGACCCGGTCATTCAGGTCGTAGGCCGAGGTGATGGTGATGTCGCTGTTGCTGGTGCCCGCATTCTTGTAGGTCGTGGTTGTCACCCGCCCCAGCAGGTCGTGACCACGCTCCATCTTGTGGTTGAGCGCATCGGTCGATTCGGTGACCACGCCGAGCGAGGAGTACTTCCAGGACCACGTAGCCCCCTTCGGGTCGGTGAAGCCAATGGCACGATCCAGCTCATCGTACTGACGGAACGAGCGCAGGCGCTGGTTCGACGTCCCGATCAGGTCCTGGATCGACTCGACCACCCGGCCATTGTGGTTGTAGAGCAGCGAGGTGGTGTTGCGCCCGGACTCACCGGTCACTTGCGCAGCCTGGATCGTCACCAGCCAGCCGGCGGAGTCGTAGGTGTAGTCCGTATCGTTGCCGAGGTCATCGGTGATACACACCACCTGACTGCGCTTGTTGAACTGGCGCGTAGTGACCGATTCCCCGTCCTGGTTGTTGTCAAAAGTCTCGGTGGTCGTGACCGAGATGTTGTTGAGGTCCTGGCCCGATCCGATCGTGGCAGTCGGGTGGCCACTGGTCAGTGTCATTACCCGGCTGCGCCAGGCCCGGCCGAGTTCATCGAAGTCGGTGTATCCACCGGTCAGGAACTTGTTGGCCGAGTCCGCGAAGAACGACTGCACGGCTTGCGAGGCGGCGTTGTAGACGATGCGCGAGTGGTGCCCGGGCTCGTCTTCGGTCTTCACCGGCCGGTCGTGACCGTCGTAGGTCGTCGTGAACACGAGGTGGCCATCGTCACCGCTCTCGGTGCCGCCGCCGGAGCCCAGCCAGGCGGTCCGGGTCACCGTGTACTGCTTCTCGCGATAGGCTCGGGTGGTGACGCGATTGGCGTTCAGGTCGTAGTCGAACTCCGTCTTCGCCTGCTCGTTCACTCCCTCGACCGCAGCGGTATCTCCCTCGGCCCGGAACACCCGGAAGGGAAGGTCGCGCTCGTCCCACGTAGTGGTCGAGTGATTGAATGTGTCGTTGCCCGCGACCGCTTCCGGCGTCTCCGACTTCGTCACGCGCTGGTTGGCATCGCGCGTCAGCCGCCACGTACGCGTCACCGTCGAGCCGCTGTGGGCCACGTCCTGCACCGTGGTCAGCACGTAGTCGAGCGTGTTGTAGGTGTACTGCGTGGTGATCCAGTTTGGCGCCAACTGGTCGGCCGGATCATCGAACGGCGCCAACGGAGCCGTCGGCCCACTGCCGGACTTGTCCACGTTCGCCCACTTGCTGTGGGTCAGGTTGCGGTTCTCGTCGAAGTAGGCCAGCGCGTAGTAGGTGCCGCCACCGAAGCTACTCAGCGTCGGCATCGTCGTCAGCACCGTTTGACCGAGTTCGTTGACGGTGTGGGTCGTAGTGTGCCCGCGCGGGTTCGTGGACGACAACAGGTTGCCGACTGCATTCCACGTGTAGATCGAGACCAGGTTGCGACCACCGTAGTCGTAGGTTGTCTGCCTCAGATGGTGCTGCTGCGTACCGCTGGCGTAATACTCGTGGCGAGTGACGGTGCCTTCCCCGTCGATCGACGCCACGACCTGCCCGAACTCGTTGTACGAGGTGCGGACGACGATGTCCTGATCGGTCGAATCCGCCAGCGTGGCCGTTGGCAGATCCACGCGTACGAGATTGCCGTGGCCGTCATCGGCCGACCCGGTCTCCTCGTAGTCGTAGGTGTAGGTGGTGGTGAAGGTGTCCTCGCGGACCGACTCGGACGGCGGCGAGTTGTTCCAGATCGGGTCGTTGGTGTCGTAGGCGCGCGGACCGATCGCGGTCTTCACGAAGTTGTACTTCGACTCGTACGTGAACCTGGACTTGATCGTCGTCTGCTTCGCACCACGGGTTCCGTCAGCCGTGCGCAGTACCTCGGTCAGGTTACCGTGGACCTGCGGGTTCGCGTTGCCCGTGTCGAACGTCCACTCGACCGTGTTGCCGAGCGGATAGGTCACCTTCGTCAACTCGAAGTTCGAGTTGTAGCTGTCGAAGACCGTCAGCCAGTACTCGGGATCCTCGGTCTCGTCACCGGTGCCATCGCGAACTTTGTCCCCCGTGCGGTTCAGGCCGTCCTCGGACCACGTTCCGGTCAGTTGAATGAACTCGTTCAGCGTCCCGTCGGAGTTCAGGTCGTAGATGGACTTGTAGCCGACCCGGTCCACGATGCTGGTCTGCGTGGGGAACGAGTAGGCCTGCACATTGCCTCCGGTCACCGTCGCATCCAGCGTTAGCACGGTTCCGGTGTTGCTCACCACGTGGTATGAGTTGCCGCCGATGGTGACCGTCAGGCCCGCCCACTGGTTGGTGTTCCAGCTGGCCAGGCCATCCGTCATGGTCACACCCGAGACCGCGGTCGAGTTCCCGTGCCGGTCCGTGCACGCAATGATGTCGCCGGCCTGCGCCGCGTTGGTACGGGCAGTGCCACCGGCGAAGTCCGAGAAGACGTCGAAGCGCTTGTAGAAGCCGTCCTTGTAGTAGGCGTCATGGGTGTCCGGACTGAGCGTGCCGTCCCAGACGAAGTCATCCAGTCGGCCACTGCCGCTGCGATAGCGGATCGAGTCGCTGCCGAACTCGACATCGAGATACTCGACCGCCTGGTTGTAGGAATGAGTCCCGTTGTGGCCGAGGGGGCCGTGGTAGTCGATGGTCGAGCGGTAGGTCCGCGTGAACGCAAACGGCATCCCCTTGCCCA
>WURV02030459.1:0-22777 GCA_011762755.2 Epimenia babai
GATCCACTTTCTCCACAGAATGGCAGTATTGTTTCTGCTGGAATTATCAGTTTAACGTGGGTCAGCGTAGGGGCACTACAACCGAATGAAGCCTATATTATAGAATTTTATGATGTTGATTCGGATACACGATATTTTTACACAACCCGTAGCACATCATTCCGTTTACCTGCTGAACTCATACCAACAGATGGCGTAACACATACCATCAATTGGAGTGTCCGTGTGGGCACATCAACGGGTACAGACGATAATGGGCAACCTGTTTATGGTCCTGTTGGTGCAGGTGGAATCATTCGCACCTTCCAATGGCAAAGTCGTTAATAACTAAGATCATCTGCGGAATTCTTGCGCTAATTGATCCCCACTCATATGAATCATCGTCGGTCTCCCATCGGGGCAAGCATGTGGAGACCGAACCCGTTCTAAACGACGTACAACATCTTGCATTTGTTCTGGATTTAATATTTGCCCTGATTTAATTGATGCGTGTTTGGCAATTTGAGCAACTACAATATCTTCAAAATCATCATCTGGTGATTGGCTATCAAGTAATTGACTAAGCGTCGTCTTAATCACCATCACCGGATCATTCTGCCCAAGAATCGCAGGCACAGACCGCACCTTATAACTATTTGGACCAAATGCCTCTACCTGAAAGCCCAGATTTAACCAGTTATCTATATGACGATCTACCAAACGCGCCTCACGCGCAGTACAATCAAACGTTTCACCAATTATTTCTTGAGATTCTAATCGCGCGTCAAGTTCTAATGTATCCAACACATCATCATATACAATACGCTCATGGGCGGCACGTTGATCAATTAAGTACATTCCCGCCGGACCTTCCGCCACGATATACATAGCACCAACCTGCCCAACCACCCGCAACATCGGCAATGTTCTTGGTTTTTTCGGCGCACCAGCCCCACTTGGAATCGAGCGGGGATCATCATCCTCATAATTCTCCCATTCACGTTCATCTGGTGAGCGATTAGCAGGTTCATCGAAACTCAAACCCATCTCAATTTGTCGGCGTTGATATTGTCCTGGATTCCAACTCTCGGTGTTAATGACAGGTTCTTCAGATTGATATTGACGTAAGCGATTTTCTTGTAAAGCGGGATTTTGTGTGGCATTAATTACACTATGACGAATTGCCCTTTGGACTATACCAAAAACAGCATTCGCGTTACGGAAACGCACCTCCGCTTTGGTTGGATGCACATTGACATCCACTTCATCAGGCGGTAGCTCAATCATCACAACCGATACAGGATAACGTGAACTTGGCAATAAACTATGATAAGCCTGCACAATGGCATAAGTTAATGAGGAATCTTGCACCCAACGCCCATTCACAAATAACGTGATATGAGTACGATCTGCACGATTATATGTAGGTAGAGATGTATATCCACTCACCCGTATATCGGGTTTACCATCACGCGCCATTTGCTCCACATCAATTTCAATCATCTGTTTGAAATTTTCAAGACTGAGCGTTTTAACAATCACATCAGCTAATTGCCCACTGCCACCTGAGCGAAATACTTCACGATTATCATGTTCTAAAGCAAAACGCACATGCGGATATGCCATCGCATAGCGTGTTATTAACGCAGTAATATGACGTTTCTCTGTGGATTCCTGCTTGAGAAATTTCAATCGAGCGGGCGTGTTAAAGAAGAGATTCTCTACGGTGATAACTGTACCAGCAGGCGCACCAAATGGTTGATTCTCAAGTAACTTTGCACCCTCAATACGAATATGTGTACCAAGTTGCTCTTCACGATGACGAGAAACCAAGGTCGTTCTGCTCACAGACGCGATACTTGATAATGCTTCCCCACGAAATCCAAGCGTCAGTAATGCCGACAAATCATCAGCAGTACGTAATTTACTAGTCGCATGGCGAGCAAATGCTAATTCAACCTCGTCGGTCAGTATCCCTGAACCGTTATCTGCAACGCGCATCAAGTGACGACCACCACCTTTAACAACAATCTGCACAGTTGTCGCACCTGCATCAAGTGAATTTTCAACCAATTCCTTAATAACTGATGCAGGGCGTTCAATAACCTCACCTGCCGCAATCTGCGAAATAACGGTATCAGCTAAAACTTGGATTGCCATAAATCAATTCCTACTAAAAAAACAACCCCGTAATTATACGGGGTGTAGTATTCGAACGTTTGTCTTATTTTATATCGAAATGAGCAGTAAACCAACCTAAATTAGCGCGTTATCAGCATTCAAAGGAATATCTATTTTGAATGTACTACCATCATCCTCAATGCTCTCTACCCACGCATTTCCACCATGACGACGAGCGACACTACGTACAATAAATAGACCTAATCCACTGCCTTTTACACGTTTATGCTCTTTACGTGGAATACGAACATGCCGTTCAAAAAGTAACTTCTGATTCTCAACACTAATGCCAAGTCCTGTATCGCGAATAGAAATAACTAATCGCTCATCAACAACATCAACACTCACTTCAATATCACCACCATCAGGTGTGTATTTAATAGCATTATCAACGAGGTTAGTAATCGCACGTTCCAACATATTATGATCAGCATTGATAATCGGAACACCACCTCCGATTGATTTAGTAATCGTCAGGTCTTGTTTTTCAGCAGGCAATAAATAGTGATCGACAATTTTGCTAACTATTTCTGTCACATCACACGGGGAGCGTTCCATTTCATAAAATCCCGTTTCAGGATCATAACGCCCTGCATCTTGGATATTATCAACCAACGATGCCATCTGACTAATGCCTGCAAGAATCTTTTCCGTAAAATATGTCTGCTTTTCATTCAATTCACCGACCATCCCAGATTCCATCATACTGGCGAATCCTTGAATAGAGGTCAACGGCGAGCGTAAATCATGAGTCACCACTCGCATAAACTCACTTTGATTACGCCCTAATTTGGCATGATGAGCAATCGATAACGCATCCATGGTTACGATTAACAAACCGTCAATGAGAGCCGAAACATCATTTTTTACAGCATCATCAAGCTGTGGTAAATGGTCATATAACAATACCAACACGCCAACAGCGATATTTTCAATCAATAAGGGCACAAGCACTGCATGTTCAGTTGGAAGTGTAACGGTGGTCGGTAAAGCAGGATTCAGGTGCATACCTTCCCCAAGTGATGTTAACCACTTAACCACAATCTCATCAGCGTTTGAAAATGGATTTTCATCTACATCAATCATGACTTCAATAAATGGGTCATCCATAAGTGTAAACGTTGCTGCGTTTGCGTCTGTCAATTCACAAGCAAGCTTGGCAATATGCTGGATGCTATCCCTAGGATCAGGCGTATGCGCAATAACTTGAAGAATATTGCGTAAAATCGTAGTTTGTTCGTGATCGGGTCTGGCATCAACTTGTGCCATTGTAAACCTCCAGCGCCAGAACACGCATTTTTAGGTAGGATATGAGACTTCCTAGTGAAAAAACAATCATTTTTAGGGAAGCGTTTCAACTAAAATAATAGATACTAATGAGTCTTGCTCCTTGGATTATAATATAGTTCATGAGGTCTGAGCAAGTTAAGTCCTGCAACGTTAACGAATGATAACGTAAAGTCTGTTGCGCACGCTTTTTTTTCATGCTAGACTCGCATAACTTGATTGTAACAAAACAAAAACCATATGCCTGAAAAAATTCTAATTGTAGACGACGATATTGATAGCTTAAAACTGATTGGGTTGATGCTTCAACGCAATAACTATGAAGTTATTGTGGCGAATGCGGGTAGCCAAGCGTTAGCAAAAGCTGAAGCCGAAATCCCTGACCTCATAATTTTAGATGTCATGATGCCTGATATGAATGGGTATGATGTTTGTAGGCGATTGCGCAGCATCGACAGTACCAAAGCAATTCCAATTATCATGTTTACCGCCAAAACCTTAATTGACGATAAAGTCGCTGGTTTTGAGGCAGGTGCTGATGATTACCTAACCAAGCCTACCCACCCTGCCGAGCTTGCATCGCGCGTGAAGGCGATATTAGAACGTACCGTTGATCGACGAGCGAAAAGTAGTAAACGCGGTATGACAATCGGCGTATTAGGCGCGAAAGGTGGCGTTGGTACAACAACGCTAGCCCTCAATATTGGGGCGGCATTAAAACAATTGGGCGAAAACCCAATTGTCACTGATTTCAGACTCGGTAACGGCAGTCTTGGATTGATGATGGGATTCAATCACCCAGAAGGTATAGGGGTGTTATTAGAAAAACCGCCCAATGAACTCGACTCCAATGATATTCAAAAAGAGTTGGTTTCACACCAAACAGGATTACGCGCCCTACTTTCATCCACACATCCCCGTGAGTCTCTATTGGAATATTCACCTGAAGGTATTGCGAGTATCATCCGGGGGTTAAATAATATTGCTAAACCTATCATCGTTGACCTTGGGAGTGGGTACACACCTTTAATAGAAACTATCCGCCATGAATTACAACAACTGATCGTGTTAGTAGAACCATCAAGCATTGGTGTTACGTTAGCCTATGATTTACTAGAAGAATTGAGTAAATCATTCAAAGGGCAAATTCACATCGTAGTCGTACATCGTACCCCTACAGATGTTGTGCAAACATCATGGCAAGATGTAGAAAATGCGCTTAATCGTCAAATAAGCGCGATCATTTCGGCAGCACCTGATTTGGTTTTTGAAGCATCAGATGCTGGGGTACCCATTGTTAATTTTCAACCTAATGCTATTATCTCTGGTGAAATCACAAAATTAGCACAACAATTGAACAATAGTGGCAAACCACTCACTGACACCCGCTAATAGGTGTCAAACTATCAAATTTCATTAACAAATGGAGAAATGACATATTACGTCTATCTCCATTGCGCTCTCATTATTTTTTAGAGATTGCATAAAACAATAGTCTAACTACAAAGTATTAGCGACTTTATTTGTAAAAATATCTAAGTTTTAGCCTGAAATAAATATGATTACCGAAACTTACAATGAAAAGATTCATCACGCAGTTACATTATTTAAAAACTCAAATTATGTAGTCGCCTTTACGGGAGCAGGTATTAGCACTGAGTCAGGCATCCCTGATTTCCGCAGTCCGGATTCAGGATTGTGGGAAGGATCAGACCCAATGGAAACGGCAAGTATTTTTGGATTTAAAAAGAATCCACAAAATTTCTACAACTGGGTTCGCCCACTTGCCAAAACAACAATGGATGCTGAACCGAACTTGGCGCACACAGCATTAGCTCGATTAGAACGATTAGGGTATTTAAAAAGTATTATTACGCAAAACATTGATATGTTACACACTCGCGCGGGCAACAAAACAATCCATGAATTACATGGTCACATGCGCGAAGCAACCTGTATCAACTGTTTTAGTGTGTTTGATGGGGAACCTATACTACTCCAATTTATTGAAGATGGGATTGTTCCACATTGTCCAAATTGCCAAGGGGTTATTAAACCCAATGGCATCTTATTTGGAGAGCAACTGCCTATCCAAGTTTTCCAAGCCGCACAAAAAGCAACGCGGGAAAGCGATCTGATGATCATAGTTGGATCATCATTAGAAGTAGCTCCTGCCAGTGATATACCATTGCTGGCAACTTACACAGGAGCGAAACTCATTATCATTAACCTAGAACCAACAATGGCAGATAACAAAGCCGATGTTGTAATTAATGCCCGTGCCGCCCAAGTACTTCCAGACATTGTGCGGCAACTGGAGAACAGTTAAATGAGTACAATTGCAAATGCGAACGAAACTTCGCCTGATAAAGAATTGATTGCTCACTATGAGCGACTAATCGAGATAAGTCGGCAACTCAATTCTACATTCGACCATATGAAATTGTTGAGACAAATCACAGATGTAGCACTTGAAATTACTCATAGTGAAGAAGCGTCCATTTTGCTCCTAGAGCCATCCACTGGTAAATTACGCTTCGAAATCACAACCAACCAAGACCCCCATCTTATGGAAGATATTGAAGTTCCACTAGAAGGTAGTACAGCAGGATGGATTGTTTCACATGGTGAACCCCGTGTCATCGAAGATGTTGAAAGAGAACCCACCCACTACCAAGGTGTAGACGATGCAATCAAATTCGTAACACGAAATCTGCTAGGCGCACCGATGAGAACGCACAAAGCAGTCATCGGTGTATTGATGGTCGTAAATAAACGTGGCGGGCAAAAATTCACAGGCAATGACATCAATGTGCTAACCACCCTTGCAAGTCTCGCAGGAACAGCCATTGAAAATGCGCGTCTATTCCGTCAAAGTGATTTCGTCGCTGAAATGGTGCACGAATTACGGACACCATTATTAGCATTAAAAACGAGTACGGTACTTCTGTTGCGCCCTGAACTACCTGATGAAAAACGTCACGATATGATTAAAACAATGCAGGGCGAAACAGACAGATTGATGAATCTGACAACAGAGTTCCTAGATGTCGCTCAAATGGAATCGGGAAGAACAAAACTCAACATTGATCCATTCGATTTGATTAAATTATTGAAAGACAGCGCAGAGGTTGTTAATCCTCAAGCGTCCGCAAAAGGGATTACGATCCACATTGATGAAATTGATGTCTTTGTTGCGGGTGATCGAGGAAAGATCAAACAAGTCTTACTCAATCTACTGACAAATGCCATCAAATATAATGTTGAAAATGGTCAGGTATTCATCAAAGCTGATGTCATTGAGCAAGAAGGTGAAGAGCGAGTAAGAATCGCCGTTGAAGACACAGGGCATGGCATCTCAAAAGAAGATCAAAAACGCATGTTCCAAAAGTTCTTCCGCGTAAAAGCTACGGCTGGTACTGTTTCTGGCACAGGTCTCGGATTGGTCATCACTAAACATATTATTGAGGCACATGGGGGTCATATCTGGTTGGAAAGTGAAGAAGGCAAAGGAACAACTTTCTTATTCACAGTACCCATTGAAAAATAACATCACTCGCAGTCAATCATTAAACAGAGCAGAATTTTATAATATCTGCTCTGCTTTTATTTCACTACATACAATCAAGCAATACTTTTAACACACCCTTTTCACCCGCAAGAGTAATCGCGTCTAGAGCATCTGCTAACTTAAATCGTGCTTCAATCAATGATTCGGCATCTATTACACCAAGTTCAAGCAAACGTATTGCAGCCTCAAAAGGACCACAACGACTACCAATCACACGAATCTCATCAATTACAACACGGGTTAAATCCGCTTGAGGCAACCCTTGATACGTACTTTTTAGAACCACTGTGCCACGCGCTTTAACTAAATTCAAAGCATCGTTGAAACCATCAACAGTGCCTGCGCAATCCACAACCACATCAGCAGATTTACTCGCTAATTCGTCTATATGAACAGCACGAATTCCCCACTTTCCAAGTAATTGTGCTTGCTTCTCACGCCGAACAATCACAGATAAATCTGCACCTGTTAATTTCAAAACTTGTGCAACAAGTAACCCTAACTTACCAGCACCGATAATAACCACATGATCGCGTGGGGATATGTGTACTGATTCAGTCACTTGCAAAGCGGCAGCCAAAGGTTCAACAAATATTGCCGATTCATCACTAACATTATCAGGAATAAGATGCAAATTTTGCTCTGTTAATGTCAAATAATTCGCGAATCCACCCGCATGGCGATCAATACCAACAGTAGTACGATTCGTACATTGGCTTGGTACACCATTCAAGCAGAATTCACATTCGCCATCAGCGACATTAATTTCACCAACCACCCGCTTACCTACAAGATGGTCAGAACCTTTAATAACTTCAGCAACAAACTCATGCCCTAAAATGCCGGAAAATCCCATATAGCCTTTAATGATTTCAAGGTCTGTATTACAGATTCCGGCATGACGTATTTTAAGTAAGGCTTGGTCGTTATTGATTATCGGCTCGGGGTAATCTTGACTGAGTCGAAGTTCCTCATCAAATACAACTGCCCACATAAATTATGCCTCAACAAGTTTCGCATCGGTTTGGACATAGGTGTCGCCCTTTAAGAATGGAATCTCACCCTTTTCCCACGCTACAAGCAGGGGCACAGCCGTGAAAATGGATGAATAGGTACCACTCAGCAAACCGATAAACAAAATCGCGATAAAGGGCTTAATCGTTTCACCACCAAAAAGCAAAATTGCAATCATGATAAAGAAAGCGTTTAATTGTGTTGCTAATGAACGATGGATGGTTTCCCAAATACTACGATTAACGATAGTCTCATAGGGTTCACCAATATGTTTCGGGATATTCTCACGAATACGATCAAATAATACAATCGAATCCTGTACAGAGAAGCCCACAACCGTCAAAATAGCGGTCAAGAACAAGGTGTCAACTTCCCAACCGAGAAGTAATCCCATTAATGACATAACACCCATCACAACCAAAACATCATGCACCATCGCCGCAATCGCACAAATACCATAACGTAACGCTTTTGGTACTTGGCGGAAGGCAATAACGATAAAACCTGTAATAACAATAGCAGCCACGATAACTGCCACAAATGCCGCTTGTGTAACTTCCTGCCCAACTGTAGGGCTTACACGCTCAGTTAGTAACCGTTCCTCATCCACAGAGGCTAAGGCATCAAGGTCTGCCAAAATTTGATCACTTGTGCCTTGTTCGCCAAAGTTACCACGAATTGACCAACGATTATCACTCTCTTCACCTAAACGTTGGATTTGTACACTATCTTCGCCGTTATTCGCAAAAACCTCGCGGATATTGGCTTCAGTCGCACCATCCTCGTTAAAACTTACCTGATAGATACTACCACCCACGAAATCAATACCCAACAAAAATGGCGCATTGGTAGTGATAGTCGAGTAAATCATGATTAACAATCCGCTCCCGATCAAAAATCCAGAGATCAGGAAAAACAAGCGTCGTCTCTCTACAATATTAAACATCTTTAATTAATCCCCTTCTATGCACCCAATAACCATTTGCGTTGTTGCAGTGGTGCGCGCATCCAATCAGCCAAAAGGTAAAGGAAGGTACGGGTTACAATCACAGCAGTGAACAAATTCAAAATAAGACCAAGTGCCAAAGTGATTGCAAAACCACTCACAATACTTGCTCCTGGAGTTTGACCAAACAGGAACAAAACACCACAAATGATAATCGTGGATAAGTTCGAATCACGGATAGAGGTCCATGCACGATCAAAACCAGAGTCTAATGCCTCACTCAACGGCTTACCCTCACGTAATTCCTCTTTAATACGCTCGAAAATGAGAATATTACCATCCACCGCCGTACCGATAGATATGAGAAATCCCGTAATCGCCGGAAGCGTCAAGGTAACAGGCAATAATTTAAACACAGCAAGATTCATGCCAATAAATACCAACAAGGCTAAATCAGCTGCAACACCCGGAACACGATAGTAAATAAACATAAACAACAGCACGACGATGACACCAACAACGCCAGCGCGCACACTCTTCTCAACCGATTCTTGTCCAAGTGTCGCACCAACACGCTCACCACTCTCTTCTCTGAGTGGAATCGCCAGTGAACCTGAACGCAACTGCAAGGCTAACTGTTGTGCTTCGTCTTGCGTAAAGTTTCCGGTAATTGTACCTGTCGAAAATAATTGTCCCTGAATAGTCGGCGCAGATAAAACAACCCCATCAAGCACAATCGCCAAAGGTTGTCCAATATTGTTAAGGGTAAATTCGCCAAATAGATCAGCACCTTCGCTATCCAATTCAAAACGAATTGTCCATCTAAGGTCACTACCATATTCCGCAACTGCCGCAACCATATGCGCACCAGTTAACACTGTTTCAAAGGGTTGCCCATTAGGATGCAAAAGTCCTTGAGCTTCGGAAATTGATCCTTCTCCACCTTGTTCTTGTTGCATCAACTCACGTTGGCTTTGTAGCTCAGCTTGAGCGGTTGTATGCACACGCTGTCCTTCAAATTGGAGAATTTCGTTGGCATTTAAACCAGTAAAACTCACAAATTCCAAAAGTGCGGTCTGCTGAATCGCATTACGTGCCTGTATCGGATCGCTTGCGCCTGGAATTTCAATAAGAATCCGACTATCGCCCTGCACTTGCACCGTGGCTTCACTTAAACCAAGTGCATTGATACGACGAGATACACTGTTCGCAGTTTCTTGTAATTCGTCTGCGGTAAAAGCATCAGACGGTAATTCAGCCTGAAGCAAAACACGAAATCCTCCCACAAGGTCTAAACCTAATGGTTGTTCAAATTCCGGATTATCTGGCAAGCTCACCCATATAGAAAAGCCTGCAATAACAAGTATGATAACTAGCCAAAAGTAATGGCGTCGCATGTCGCGTCGCATAGTGTTCCTTTCCGACATAAAAAGCGGCGTATTCTATACGCCGTTTGCACCAACAAATCTAAATTATTCTATCTCTACTTCTTCTCGTAAACCCCGTTTTGCATCTGCGGCGATTTGCTCAGGGTCATAGGCTTGCATCAAGGCGGCATTAAGCATCTTAACCACCACACCGTTTGCAATTTCAACTTGTGCAGTACCTGATTCAGCATCAATATCAAGCACCTTGCCTATAATACCCCCAAATGTCACAACTTCATCACCCTGAGCTAAATTACGTGCAAACTGTTGACGTTTTTGGTAGTCTCGTTGCTTTGGGAAAGTGACCATTGTCCACCAAGCCCCTAATCCCAATACAAGAAATACTCCCAAAATAACAATTTCCGACATAGCAATAAACCTCTAAAATATCAAAATAAACAAGCTACAGACTGTTAGTCGCTTGACCATCTGATATAATCTCTCTAAAATATCGTGCGCATTATAACATAGGACATCAACTATCAAGGATAGTTAGTTGTTCTAAATGATTAGATGATATCAAGATCAAGAGTAAGGAAAGAACATACATGTTACGGTTAAAACGTGTTGTATTTATAAGTGTTATCGTCACCAGCCTACTCATTATTTCTATGCTGAACGTCAATGCGGGTGATTTTACCCTAAGCAATAACTCAGGAACATCCAGCAGTGTATGGTTTATTTCAGGTGAAGCATCACTAGTAATGAATGGCTTTGACTTAAACGCACAAGGCATTTCATTACCAGCAAGGTTAGATCGTGTTAGTATCGACGTATCTTCAGCTACCCCAGGTGTATCTGTTGATGTCGTCATTTATCAAGATGCCAATGGTGGTTCACCAATTGATGCCACACTTGTAACTCAAACAACAGTAGACATTACAACATCCGGTGTTTTCAATGTCGATTTTGCTACCCCTGTAGAAATAACAGCCCCGGTTGTATGGGTTGGGTTCTACTTACCTGTAGACTTTGAATTCCGTGCAGACACATCAGGTTCATCTGTCTTAACCTATTGGGCATGGACACCTAATGCGCGTTTTGATCTTAGCAATTTATCATCGGCAACAGTCTTAGGACCATCTGATGGTACAGCACCCGTAAACATTGATATGGGTGGTATTGCACGGATCACAGCAGAATTAGTTACCGATGGTACAGTAACACAACCAACACAAGACACGAATTCAGTTGTTGTACCTGTTACCAATAACACAGAAACAATTCAACAAATTCAAGATACAACAGGAACAGCAGTCATCCCACCAATGGCATTCTACGCCAGTTGCCAAAATGTCTATTTTGACACGGAAGACATCGCTATTACATATCGCCAAGGCATTCGTGTTTTCTGCCAACAGTTAAATCCAATCTTTGATCGTCTTGCCACTTATGAACCTGATGGCTATGAGCGCGTGGGATTGTTATTTGACATTTATCTGTTTGGTGTGGAATCAGGTGCTACACGTTTACCAAATCCAATTACTCATTGCGTCCGTCCCGAATCCAATTATCTAAACACAGCTGTTATCGGCTTAGGGTTTGGCGCGCCACGCGATTGGCAAATTTTACCAACTGTTCGTTTCGGTGAGTACATCTGTGCCGAAGTCTATTACACGGGCACTCTATCCTACTTTATACCAAGCAATTAACGGGTAAACCATGCGTATTGAAACCAACGAAGATTTAGTCAGCCGCAACCGAAAAATTGCGACCTATATGTTCATATTCAGCTTGATTGTACTTGTGTTAGGCTTTTTAGCCGCAAATGGTGACGCATTTGGCATTACATTCCTAAGCGCAAATCTGTATCTTGCTGTAATGCCTATTCTGCTAATCGTAGGATTGGCAGCAACGCTAATATCAGTCAGAATGACAAACTACTGGATTCGGATGCCTCGCCCTGAAGATGCTATTCGGGAAGGGCTTAAAGGGTTAAGTAACAAAAGCGTGCTTTACAATTACCTACACCTCCCTGCCCGCCATGTCCTGATATGCCCGCAAGGGATATTCGTGATCGCAACACGCTTTCAGGATGGTCGTATTGCGGTTGATGAGGACAAGTGGCAAACGCGCCGGAGTCCGCTCAGTGCTGTGTTTAGCATGTTCAGAATGGATGGCATCGGCGACCCTACGGCTGATGCAACAAAAGCGGCGGAACACATCCAAGATTATGTGGATGAAATTAACGCCGACATCAAAGTTCAACCCTTGATTCTGTTCGTCGATCCACGCGCTAAAATTGAAGTTGGGGAAACAACGATTCCGGTACTACACGCTGATCCGAAATCACACATCAGCCTAAAAGACTACCTGCGTAAAATCCCCAAAGAAGAACGTACGCCATTAACCGATGAAGAAATACAAGCGTTTGAAGAAGCGACCATCGAATACGAAGAAACAGAATAATTCAAGGGAAGAAAGCCCTGTTAAACAGGGAAAAACAGAGTAATATTTACCTAATAGCTATATTAACAATTCTATTTAGGGTAAATACATAAGTTCAGTATGTCATGAAGATAACACAAAAGTGTCCCCATCTCATTAGGGACACTTTTTAGTTTAAAACAAGTTATCTTATGGGATTAATTAGCCCATTGAATCCAAACGCTCTTGCCACTTAGCAGACAATTTATTATAAATCGCCTCTGAAATTTCACCTGTCGCCAGTTTCATATCTAAGTTATCAATCATCGCTTGAATTTCTTCACGCGATTGAGGAGAAGCAGGTGCGCCACCAGATGCTTGCTGTTGCGGTGGTGGAGCTTGTTGTTGTTGTGGGTTATTTTGATTCATCATCTGGTTCATCATCTGATTCATCATTTGTTGCTGTTGCATCATCTGCTGTTGCATCATCTGCATTTGTTGGTCATTTTGTGGGTTTTGTTGGGGTTGTATTGCGCCACCCATCACACCACCAAGTTGTTGTCCAACACCTAAACCAAGACCTGCAGATGTAAATGCACCGCCCATGCCTTCATTCTGTGCAGCAGCCATACCAATATCGAGACGTTTTTGACGTTCCAATACCTCTAACCATACTTCGAGAGGAACAAGATCACGCAACTCTTCAATTGGCACTGTAACAGGTTCAAACGGATTTGCTTCAAATGCATGAATCATAAAGCCTAATTCGCGGAAACGATCGTTGACCTGAACCAACAACGCGCCTTCGATTTCTTCAAGAAGTGCGTTTGCTTCTGTCAAATTCTGTGCGCCAGATTTCAAAAGCAAGGAGTTAATTTCACCTAAGAGCATGGTCTGAATACGTGCTTTGACATCACTCAAACGAGTAACTGCACGGTTCATACCATATTTCTTAACAAATTCCCCCGGATCGACGATGCTGATTTCCATCACACCGTAAGTACGGAGCATCAAAATACCAAGACCGGTATTTGTTTGAAGATAAAGGGGTTTAGTTGTTCCCCAACCAAATTGGGGCATACGCCGTTGGTTAACGAAATACACATCAGCAGTAAACGGTGTTCTACCATTGGTAGCCATACCGATGATATTTGAAAGAATAGGCAAGTTAGCAACTGACAGCGTGTGTCTACCCGCGCCGAAAGCATCAAGGGCTTGTCCCGCACGAACAAATACGGCTGATTGCGCTTCACCAACAATCAACTGTGACCCCATACGCCAATCACCACTACCCTGCTGGGGTTCACGATAACACAATTCTTCTTCCGCCACATTGACGTGGTCAAGAACATCAATAATACGCGCCATAACTGTCTCCTTATAAAAATTGTTTGTGAATTAACTACTCATCCTGATTAAGATTGGTCAACACATCATCCCGTAATGCAAAGGCATCAATTGCCTCATGTAATGTGGTTTCAAAATTCATAATAGCGGAGTCCAAACCCTCACCACTAGCCGAATTTTGCATTTCATCTAAAACACCATCAATTTTATCGAGATATCGCATCTGTGCCTCATCAAAAGCATAGATTTTCTCTAATTCCTCAGAGCCGATTTTCATCTGTGCCCACATGCCATCATACTTTGGCATCGCCAATTCGATATTGTCCCGATAGCGTTGTAAGATAGATTTAGCGTTACGAGTACGAGTCATGTACTTCAAACCGCCATTACTAAGGATCAATTTTTCGATGCGGACAAAACGATCATGACGTTGTTGGATAAGTTCAGCAAGATGTTTCCGAATCATACGGTCGGCAGTACGACGAGCTTGTTTGTCTTGGTATCCCTTAAATCCCGGAATACGTGCAACAATATTCTCTAAGGTGCCACGTTGACCCACAATTTGGTCATAAAGCTCAGACATCTAGAATTTCCTCTCACTTTTTACATTATTACAACATAAAACCCATTAATAATTATACGACAGAGTTATAAATTCAAATTCCCCAATGATTGGGGAACATATCAACTCAAAAAGTACTCTGTCCCACAATATGGGCAAGCAACCACGCCTTTACCAACGAGTTGGATTTCGCCACCACAATTTTTACAATTACTTAGTTCACGGAGATTACTCGCTTCAGCAGAATATAGTGTGCCATCTTTCCAATTGATGTAACCACTAAACACTTGCAAGCCAACCAATTGGTGGACTAAACCTTTGACACTGTCTACACTGCTATTGACCTCAAGCGCGAGATCGTTAATGTTGACTTCACCACGACTGCGCACGATGTCCATAATTTGGCGTTGTTTTTCCATGACCGATTCTTCTTCGGCTTCCTGACCGCCTTTGACATACATAAAGATACCAACGCCAACAAATACGGCAATCGGAATGAACGCCAAACCAGCACCAATAGCGGCACCACCGCCACTTAAGCCTGCATCAGAACCGGATTGAACCGCTAGAAACAAACCGGAAATAATTGCAATCGAAAAACCGATAACGATTAAAATTATGCCGATTAAACGACCCTGATTCATATATTACATTCTCCTTAAGATCATTAACTCATCCAAAACCACTACTACCACCACCACTGCTACCACCGCCAAATGAACCGCCACCACTCCATGTACGTCCACCACCGCTCCAACTACCACTACCGCCACTTGTAGACTGCGGTTTACTGGTAAATGTTTGTGAGGCTGATTCGAGCATGTTGGTTAAACCACTAGAAATTGATTCGAGTCCACCTGTGAGGTCGCCCGCCATATCATCTAATGAGAAACCGCCACCTTCACCACTAGCGCGGGCTAAATCACCGGAAATACCGCCACCGCCAGAAGATCGAGGTAGTCTTGTTCCCGCAGTATATCCACCAGAATAATGCCCGCCACGATATGTTGGGAAATACCAAACAGGAACACTCGTTGATGGCACTTTTGCAAAGCGACGTATCCATGATTTATCTAAACCAAAAGCAACGGCATAAGCCAGATAATCATCAAAATTCACAGCAGCATCTTCAAGGTCTTTATATTTTTCTACATTATCAATATACCGCAAAAATGCGTTCCACTTTGCGGCTTCTAACGCCCCTTTTCGTGTTTTTGCCGGCATATGTTGGCTTGCAATCAACGCAGCAAGCCCAGCACCACCTAAAGACAATGGCAAACAAATCAATGTCATGCTAATTGCCTCAGTTTGTGGGAAGAGCAAAAATCCGAGAAAGATTGCCGCGCCAACAATGACAACCGCTAATACCGTCCACATAGACCGTGTTGTTTGTGGGCTATTGGTAAAGAAACCTTCAGCTACAAGCGCATCATATAAATCATTTTGTAATTGTGGCATATAACTATAGAATTTATTCTTGAGCGATTCCATAGAGCGTTCCATGCCAGATTTAAATACCTTTTGCACAATATTACGCTCATATTTACGTAAATCGCCTAAATCTTTATCGGTTCGCTTAAATACAAAGCTACTTTTTGCACCAATGCCAAAAACAACGCCTTCTGTGCGATCTTCTTCAATCACGATATAACCGCGACTCGCTAGATGAACAAGCGTCGAAATCACATCACGTACATCAGCCTTTTCATCGACCAATGTCCCTATAATTGCAGGTGGCATATCACTTGGTAGCTCTGTGAGGTATTCGGGGACAGGTCCAACTTTGGGGTCACGTCCTTTGTTATACCAGAGTGCAAATACCGCCAAAACACCGCCGATACCGACCAATAAGGACAAGGCAATTAACCCGATATTTAGCCAAGGGAGGACATCTTCCTCAAACGATTGCCGATCAGAAACCACTGTGTTAGGGTCATGCGGATATTGAATGCGTATCTCAAATGACTCGCTCCCTCCTATTTGTCGTGTAGCCACAGCTTCGACCACATTACCACGTACACTGATCTCTGAGGGTGCGCCATAGGTTTCAATCGGGTCAACACCTTCACGCGGTTCATAGCCATCTGGCATATAAACGGTGATTGTACTTTCCCCAATACCAAAGCCAAAATGCTCATCAGGGATAGCCAACCACCACAATTGATCGCCATCGTCATAAACCCGTAAAGCACCTTCAACCGTATATTCAATCGTAAAATCCTGATTATTATCCGTAATAGCTCGATTGAAATGGTATGTGATGGATAAGCCTTCGGGCACATTTTCAACACAATATGTGCCTGTTGAATCGTTACAGCTAGCTTGTAAACGACGACCATCTTCGTAAACTTGTACATTCGTGATGTTATCTAAACGGTTATCCTCGATAATACGTTGCCCGAAACGAAATGTCCCGTCGAAACGTACATCATAAATTTCTTGCACACGAAAACTGTTATTGATTGTATCAATTTCATCAATAACCACATCCCACCGTTCCCAAAACACAGATCGACTTTGTGCTTGGACAGGGACAAAAGCTAAAACCAGAAAAATGGTCACAATTGCAAATGCAAACCATCGTTTGAGCATTTAATTAACTCCTACAGTTAGCAAACATAAGGGAATTATAGCATGTTACACGTATTCTAGTGGCGTGACTGGCTTGAAAAGTGTAATATGTGTGGAAAGTCTAGTCATAATTTAACGCTACAGAGGAGTATAGATATGCGACAAACTCGGAACGTCGCATCCAGCTTGATGATCTTGCTGGTTATTGCGTCCTTATTATTCAGTGTAACAACTGCACAAGAGGCAACTGAAGAACCTGTTACTGATACAGACGACACAGCAGAAGCAACTGAAGAGCCATCTAGTGAAGATGATGCACCCACATCAGAACTCGAAACTTATATCATCCAACCTGGTGATACGCTTTTCAGTATCGCTCGTCGCTTTAATACAACGACAACAGCACTCGCAACAGAGAATAACATCGTCAACCGCAGTTTGATCTTTTGGGGGCAAGCTATTCGCATCCCCGGAACGGTTGTAGAGCAAGATCAACAACCGGAACCTGTGGAACCTCAGCCAGAACCAGATCCCGAACCACAAGGCACCGAATATATTGTCCAAGCAGGAGATACACTTTATCGTATCGCGGTGAGAAACGGTACCACTGTCGCGGAACTCGTTCGTATCAACAATATCGCAAACTCAAGTAGAATCTTTGTTGGTCAACGGATTATTCTCCCCGCAGGTGAAACAACAGAAACAGTCGATGCCTCACCTGAAGAAACAGATACATCCGATTCTGACACTGATACAGAAGACACCACTGAGCCAATTACAACTACAGATACAACCGAATCTGTTGACTTAAACTTCACGGGTGAGCCAAGTTTTGCAATGGGTATTGAAGCATTCCTCCCCGGTCAAGACATCCCTGCATTAACCAATCAAGTCGTACAACTCGGTATGGAATGGGTCAAAGTACGCGTTGATTGGCGTGATCTTGAACCCGAACAAGGCAATATAATCTTCACTGATTTAGACATGATCGTAGACACACTCGACAGCAACAATTTGAGTATTCTATTTCATGTTACCAATGCCCCATCATGGGCACGTACCAGCCCAGATGAAAATGGTCCACCAGATGACTTAGCCAATTTTGAGACCTTCATGACCACATTGGTTGAACGTTATAATGGTCGTGTTGATGCTTACGAAATTTGGGATGAGCCAAATCTGCGTCGTAATTGGAATTGTGACCGTCAAATCTGTGAGCAATCCTATATTGAATTATTGACAGTTGCCTACAATGTGATTAATTCGATTGATGCAAATGCCTTAGTCATTAGCGGTGGATTGGCACCAACCGGCTTTAACGATGGTATTAACGCTATTGATGATCGCCTGTACTTAACAACACTCTATGCTGAAGGATTGCGTGACATCTCTGATGCTATCGCTGTACACGCCCCCGGTTGGGCAAATCCACCTGATGCAACCTGTTGTGAAGCATCTGATGGCGTGGAAACACACTACGAATCACCTGTCTTCTATTTCTTAGACAATATTGAAGCATATCGCACCATAATGGTCGAAAATGGCGATTCTGACTCAGCAATGTGGGTTACAAAATTTGGTTGGGGTACAAGCGAAGATGTGGGCGAACCATCACCAATTCATGTATTCGTGAATTACACATCATTAGACGAACAAGCAGAATATATCCCACGCGCATTTGAGATAGGTCTAGAACTGGGTTATATTGGACCGATGTTCTTAGACAACCTCAACGGATGCCAAGGATTATCCTACCGTGTTGAGGTTTGCTATAACAGTTTAATTAATCCAGATGGTGTACCACGTCCAGCATTCACGGCTGTTCAGGTGGCAAATCTATCGTCTGTAGATACGACTAGTGACGAAGAAGACGTAACGCCATTGCCAATGGATGATCTTTCCGAAGAAGAAGTTGTTCCAGCACCAGAGGCAACACAAGAAAGCAATCCATAATTTCGATTATATAAACTGCGTTAAGTAATGAAAATTAACAAGTCATCTCAATTATGAGGTGGCTTGTTTTAAATTATTGGGGAGATATGTGGATAACACTTGGCGGGCTTCATCTATAAGTTGATCTCGAATTGATTCAGGTTTAATCACTTCAACTTGATTACCTAAAGACCGAATCCAAGGTAACATTTTTTGTACATTCGTTGTCCGAATTGTACACTCAAAACGATCATCATCTATACGTGTGATGTCTTGTTTTATATACCAGCGTTTTTGCATTAGAGATGTTGCCACATGACCAGAAAAATGTAAGGTGACATCCGTAGCTTCCAAAATATCAGCGTAATTATCTTCAACCCCCGTCCAAACATTAGCAAGATACTGCTGAGGGCTAAATTCAACCGGCAAATCAAAGGTTTTCCGCAATAATTTTGCTCGAACAATACGGTGTAATTTTAAGCCACGTACACGCTGTGCAAGCGCATCATAACCAATCACATAAACATCACCATCTGAAGTCATCTCTATGAAATAAGTAGCGAATTCGCGCGATACGATTTTCCCTTTTTTAGTAGAACCATACCAAAGTTCTATAACTCGCTGTTCACCCCATGCCCGTGTGATCGTCTCCAAGACTTTCACAAATGATGGGTCAACAGGCGATTTTCGTAACATTTCAACCAAAAACGTCACATGATGGGACGAAATACTAGGTAATGATTCACTTAGCTTCTGTAAGATAGACACTAGATGAGGATTTTGCTGAGAAGCATGATAAAGGACTAAACGGATTGCTAAAATGAGTGCGGTTGCTTCATGGATGTTGATACGTAAGGCGGTTGAATAATGCTCACGGCTTAATACAAAGCGTCCATTTTTTTGGTAAATTGGAACGCCTGATTCTTGCAAGATCGTTAAATCACGATAAATAGTACGACGATCCACACCACAAGCGCGGGCGATTTCTACAACACGCATCCCGATTAAATTGTCAAACAATAATTTCTCAATTAAATCCAATCGGTCAGTGCGATTCGTGACTCGCGTTTTCATTACTAAAGCCTTCTAGTCACCATCAAAATCATCCATTTCCCTCTTAATCGCAGTATAGCATTAATTAACTATCCGCGCTGACGGCTCTATCAATGATTAAAGAATACTAACTTTATGGAGCAACTAACTCTATATCACGCTACATTAACTTATAATCGTAATAATAACGTAACGCTTATAAAGCATATTGAGAATAATCTACTTTCCAACCGATACAGGCACAATCGACAAGGTTTTTACATGACAGAACCAACCGACTCATTTATAAGCATGACACTGGGTCGCTACGAAATCCAAGAGCGCATCGGCGTCGGTGGTATGGCGCGTGTGTTTAAGGGGTATGACAAAAATTTAGATCGCACAGTAGCAATAAAAGTTTTGCATGAACATTATTCATTTGAGGCGACATTTAAAGAACGCTTTGAGCGTGAAGCAAAACTTATTGCAGGGCTAAATCACCCTAATATCGTACAAGTGTACGATTTTGACGCTATAACCCGTAATGATTCACAACATTATTATATGGTCATGTCCTATATTCAGGGCGTTACCCTACGGGATGTTATCCAAGAACATACAGAGCGCGAAACCCCAATACCACACGAACAAGTGCTACAAATCATGTTAGATATGACAAGCGCATTAGGATTCGCACATCAAAAAGGGATGATTCACCGTGATGTAAAACCAGCCAATATCTTGATTAATGAAAATGGAAAAGCCATCCTCACTGATTTTGGCATTGCACGTTTTGCAGAGGGAAGCAACCTTACCCAAGAAGGGCTAACAGTCGGCACTCCAACATATATGTCCCCAGAACAAGCAACAGGTGTTGCCGTAGATAATCGCTCAGATTTATATTCTTTAGGCGTCATCCTTTATGAGTTATTAGCAGGGAACACACCTTATTCTGATGATGGAACCCTATCGGTATTGATTAAACATATCCAAGAAGACATCCCAAGTTTAAACATCCATACGCATATAGATAACATTTATCTCGATCACATTATTTACAAAGCACTAGCCAAACTACCTGAAGATCGCTATCAAAACGCGGAAGAATTCACCTCTGACCTCAAGCAAGCATTTACAGGAAAAATGCCGGAACAAGCCAAAACATTTATCGTCCCAAAACCCGCAGAAAAAATCATTCATCTACCTAAAGCCAATCAGGTTGATGATAGCGCAACACAAGTTGTCAATGTAAACCTATCAACCGATAAGAAGCAACGTCATAAACGCCATAATTCCCCTCTTGTCATTCTCATGGTTGGTGTATTTGTTATTGCACTACTATTAACCATCAACCTGCTCAAAAACAACAATGAAAATGATGGTAGTCAGGACATCGTACAAGATACATCAGAAAGTATGACAGGCAATCTGTACTTCACAACAAATTTCTCGGATGAGTTTGGTGATTACTGGGCTATCAGTGAACAAGAGGCAATCGCGCGAAGAATCAATGAAAATGGACAATATCAGATCAGTAGTGAACAAGGCAATCGCGCATTCGCTACTATATTTGAAATTGATGCTAATTACACCAATCATATCGTGTCGATGACAGCGTCCTTAGATGAATCAAGTAGTAGCACAAGCGGATATGGAATCATATTTCGATACGATGATGATGATAATTATAATGTATTTGCAGTTGATGGTGTTGGCAGATTTAGTATCTGGCTTCGGGAAGATGGCGAATGGAATGAACTGCGTAACGCTGGTGAAACGTGGACAACACATCCAGCTATCAATACAGACAATGAAACCAACACATTAACGATAAGTATCGAAGGCGATGAATTAATCGGTATGGTAAACAACGAAATTGTCACCACCATTAGCGATGATACAATTGCATCAGGCAATATTGGCATTTATATGGCGACACCGCTGTCGGGTGTCGCCAGTGTCACCATTAATTCTTATAGTGTCTCAGAAATCACGTCCGAATCAGTTGAATCGATGACAGGAAATGAACCGGAATTAACATCAGAAAACAACTAACGCTAATTAAAAACGTGCGTTGATACCTGAGCACGGCTATATCGGGCGAGGGCCTGAATATCCTGGTGGGCAGTGAGCCGCTGGCGGGCATCGACGATAAGCCGATCAAGACGAATATCCTGAAGATACTGCATGATCGCTACGGCATTGATGAGGCGGATCTGACGAGCGCGGAGCTGGAGATCGTACCGGCGGGGCCAGCGCGGGATCTGGGCCTGGATGCAAGCATGATCCTGGCCTACGGGCATGATGATCGAGTGAGCGCGTACACCGCGATGCGAGCGATATTGGACCTGAAGAAGACGCCGGAATACACGTCCATGTGTATTCTCTGCGACAAGGAAGAGATCGGCTCGGTGGGGTCGACGGGTATGGATTCGTTGATCTTCGAGAATACGGTGGCGGAGCTGCTGAGTCTGGGAACGGAGCCGTACACAGATCTGCTACGGCGGCGCTGCCTGCGCAACAGTAAGCTACTGAGCGCGGACGTGAATGCCCTGCACGAT
>WURV02030570.1:0-22776 GCA_011762755.2 Epimenia babai
ATATATATGACTGTCTATCCAAACAAAGTTTGAAAACTTAGCTACAATTATCCCAGGAAATCACTATCGACATTTTTCTGGTAAAATGAATTATTTAAGGGAGATAATTGCGAACCAGTTAAAAGTTAAGATATCCATAATGACATGTCGATCCTATGTTTCATTCGATTACGATCATTACGCTCCACAGGGACAGGAAAAAAGTTACATTATTACAATATATAACTGTAGAGATACACTTGAAAAACAGATTGATTATTATAACAGATAACTGTAGAAATGTAATGGAAAAAGATAGATTTTAAGAGATATACAGGAAAAACAGTTAGATTATTACAATAGTTAACTGTAGAGATACATGGGAGAAAAAATCTTTTGGTGGGCTGCAGAAAGAAAGGATTTTTAACCTTCCACAATAGAAAATGGACAAGATTTTCAAACTTGAATATTCAGAAAAATGTGTCGTACAGTGGGTTATTTTGAAATTTCTTAAGGTATAGGAAAACAATAGGGTAAGCCTTACTGTTACTGACATTTACCACTATCTAGTTATCTCATTTTTTAATGAGATGACTGGATAGCGGTAAAGTGATCGCCATAGAAACCTTCGAGAGAATATCCGGTATGCAGCACGGTCAAAGGGAACAGTTCCTTACGTAACTAAGCAGGAAGTAATGATGTCATCAATATTAGTAAGCCCCATTGTCATTCACCCCTTTGAATAAAGTGGTTCTGAAATCTTGCTATTTCCATTTTATTAACGCAGAATTAGCGTAGTATAACATTTAGAGATAGGTAGTAATTATGGTGTTGGTTAGAATTGTCGTTCCAGCATGATATCCTATCTTTACATTGTGATTAAGCAGGAAAGGAAAGGAACTGCAAGCACGGACGAACAGAGAGGAAGGAAGTCAGATCGTCAGAGGTCTTGTGGCAGAGGTCGCCAAACTCAAGTTTGTACCCATTGCAAGTAGTTATATCAGATTTTGCTTAAATTTCTGAGCTTTGTCTCTGTTGTAGAGTTACAAGCATCCAGTGTAGGAAATTCAGACAAAAGTCATGAAACATTTTCAAATCGTTTTTATTTTTTGTCAGGACTGAATTTGGTAAAAAGAAAATGGTCAACTTTACTTATTGAGAATTTCGTCACAGTTACCTTTATTTGTGTTTTGCATCAGTATATATTCTTAATAAAAGGAATGTATATGCTCAGGTAAATTGTCAAAGAACCCATCTTGATATATTAATCAATTCAAATTACCATCCAGTACATGTATATAAAGTTCCCACAATTGTTTAGTTTAATGATGTAAATGTCATTTCAGTCGTCTGTTGATGAAGAGAAAACGCAAGGCATCATAAAAGAAACAACTTTGCTAGGATTAGTTCGGCGTCATGTTATACTGACATTGTTTCACGTCAGAATAACATTCTTTGGAGAGTGGATAACTTTCTGAATTTATCGTTATACGCCGCTCATCTGTTGCATTTCTTTGAAGTGGTTTCCTTGTTGCTCTCTCATATTGCAGTTATTACGTTACCGTTACCGACTTATTCTGTTTGTGATTGTAGGAGCCATCCATAAATGATTCGGAGTTTTGTACGAGTTTTTCAAGTGAAGAGATTATTCACTAAATGTGTTGTTCACTTCCTAATGTTTTAATATTTTTTTATTATTACTCAGCAATTCAGTACTATGGTAGTTTTGTTATTAAAACTCGTCATCTACCTGATCCCGCGTTACGTGATGAATGCATGCTTGTTTATACATACAGTAGACCCACGTTCTCCAGCCATTATTGGGTCTAGTAAAATACATTTCGGCAAGTGAGGTGGCGGGAGATCGAGGTGTCACCTGACCTACTTTGCTGCGTATACACGCCACTGCACCACCGCTCCTAGCATGCTCAATTTACGTATTTACATCAATACTAAAAAGTTACTAGAATGCTCTGAAGCAGAGGTGCCCAACTAAATTTTTATGAGGGCCGCATTAGGGACTCCAGAATCGTTGCGAGGGCCGCAACAATATTTTGAGCAACAAACAATCATTTAGGTTGATGTTTATATGTTTATTGTATTTAGTGATTATTTATATGAAATTTATATAATTTTGGTTTGTTCTGCTCGACCGCTCAATAATTTCCAACTGATATTTTTTATTTATTAAATTATCCATCTAATATTAATATATTTATATATTGATATATTTATTATTCCTTGATAATGTATTACTTTGGTTACTAGTATTTTTAATATTGTTCATCCAATTCAACTCTGTATACCCTTGTTACGGTATATAATCAAATAAAATTACCATCAACTAGTCTGTAAAATCACATTCGCCACTAAGTTATTAAAACTATAGATTAAGGCAAATAACACCAAAATCATTTGAAATGTCAATTTTGCGTATTGTGTGTTATGCCCTATGTAAGCTCCGACTTTGCCTATTACATCCGCGCAGTGCAAATAGTCTACTCTATCGAAGGCCACGAATAAAGGAGATTTTTCGCAATTAGATCATGTCGTAGAGCCGATAGCATTCTATAATTTCCGCGCCGCGTACGACGGTCAATACCGATATGTCATCGCGCTGCTCCGCAATATCTCAGAGCGGAAGCGACGATTTGCATAAGACGGCGTGATGTCTCGGTTGTTACACGCACGGCTGGCTCGCTCCAAGAAATACGACTTCCGTTTGGATTCATAACGCGTCAAGCGCAACTAGACAGAGATGGTTTGCGTTATTGGGTTAACCGTGAGTTTTGCCCGACTGAATAACGATTCTCGAATTTCATTTTACCCGCGCGTAATCCATGCTTCGTTTTGCTAAATAATGATTCGCAAATCTGCGTTATGCATATATAAGCCATTAATTTTATACCTCTGCTCCATGGCAACGCGGTACCAAAACACCCCTAAAGTGGATTCTTAATTAACGTCCTTAATTTTATTCTTCCATGAAGAACGTATAAAATAATCCAAAATAGTTCAATAATTATCCATAATCCACATACATACCCAATGTTTAATTAATTCGAACAAACCTACAGCCCGCTGACGTTCTGGTCCGCGAAAGGCACATGTAACTATCTATATATTTTAGTATAGTAATGTATTTCACCAATTAGTGCCTTCAAACAATGCGATTTATCGTACGCAACATATTAACGGCTAGTTGAAGCGTAGTTCGACGAACCCCTCAGACTGTTCAACAAGGTTTCAACTTTTCAACAATTTGTCAAAATTGGGCAATACAGAGCACGTGTCGGACGATCTATTGGGAACAAGCGCTGGTGATCTACAAAATTGTTGGCCTTTACATATGTAAGATTCAGCCGATGAAAGCCTATTGAGAATATCATAACCGCTGCGTTCAAGAAACGGTCTAGCGTAGAAGTAACTTTTCGTTCTGTTCTCACACGAAGAGAGCCGATTCCGGTGAAGAAAACACACTCCAGTGGCGTTCATCATTCGCGGTCTGCCTTATATTTTTGACCCACGTTGAAATTATATCCATACACATTTGTGATTGAATGTTAATGAGTTTTTTCTCGATCAACTTAGTACCAAATAGTGATAATTTTTTTAGCAATTCTCCTTCATAAAGCACTGTCGCAGTTGTTGTGAGTTACTTGTTCAGAGAATGTTGAGCCATATATAAGTCTATTATAATAACACATATTATACGATTGATATACTATTAATATACTAAAGCCTTGTTATTTCGCAAGACCGACTGTTAAAGGCCAGTTACTATGAACTAGCGGGGAGTATAAAAGTATAGCGTCATATTCTAAGAGAAGGGTGTTGATAGCCATAAGTAGATTAACTATTACCTTAGATAGACAGACAGGTTATAATGTTTCTGTAATTGATTTGTGGTTGTATTGGGGTGATAACAGCGGAAGTTCTTATAGATCTTTATGAAGATATGAGCTCACTCGGAATGGGGAGTCTACTTTCCCAGTAAGGACCAATGTCGGGGTAACCGTTAAGACACTCGACATTGGACCATTTAGATCAAAGCTCGCCTGTCTCGTCCAGTCGCCAACATAAACGTCGCCTTAGGCTCAATTCATACTTAAGCTCGATCCGCGCTCGGAGAATTTGCGCCGCGGAAACAATGCACAGAGCGTAACATAACAATGGAATGTCAGAGTACTGTAATGCGCGTTACCGTATTGAAATGTGATTACAGTAGAGTTGTGGTTTATGTGTCTCTAGAGAATCTAATTTTTCTTCAAATAGTCAATCACATGAGTGAAATCTATACGCCTGAATCACATAATGCTATACTCAAACGTTAGCCTCAGTTCTGTCGAAATTTGTTACAAGCTCAAAAAGCTAGAGCTCATAGCTCCCACAATAAGCATGTTTTATAACAGATTCTGTAGCTCGATATGTAACGGATTTGGTCTCATGTTTTGTCATAGATTTTTCAACCGATTTTTCCAAGTTCTTTTGTAACATGAAATAAATTTTGTAATATGCTTGTCACAGATTTTGTAACGTGTTTTATGACAGATTCTGTAGTATGATATGTAACGGAATTTGTCGCAGATTTTTGTAACATTTTTGTCAGAGATTCTGTGGCAGTTTTTGTAACCGATTTTTGTAAGGTTTTTGTAACATGATTTGTGATAAATTTTGTAATACGTTTTGTCACGAGTTTTAAAACAAATTTGTAGTATGTTTTGCAACAGATTTTGTAACATATTTTGTACCGGTTTTTCATATTGTTATCAGAAAAAAAAACTTATTTTCACATAATAACATAGCATTGCCTTTAATTTTTAGTTTTTGAGACCAGCCTATATAATTTTAAAAAACGCCTATTGCCCCAGATCTTAACGTCTCACCAGGCCCAAATCCGACTCGGATGGTGTCCATCACTTCTCGTCATTTATTACTGATGACAAATTTAGCGGAACGTTAACGGAAAAGGGGGAAAGTAAAGGTACAGTACAACATTTATAGACGGCAATTATAAGCCAATAAAGGCTTTCAGATGCAGTTTACTGCGAAATATATATTGCAGCTATTCAGCGCATGTACAATACTTTCGATACTTGCTTATTGCGCCGTCAAGGATGATATCGAGCATCTACCAATTTTGGATGCGGGTTCACAACAGCAATCGGAGATGAATGACTTGCTGAGGATCACAGAAGGAAAGTCGACCGGTGGGCGGTTTCAAACCCGCGACGTTTCAGTTACGAGTCCAGTGCCCCTACCACTCGACTAACGAGCCAAAGTGGCAAAGAATTAAGGGGGTGGGGATGCACAGTAAAACCTAGTCTCTGGTTGGGCTTCTGGAGGTTATGGGTTCGGACCCCTCCAGAGACGAGGTTTTGTCTCTGTTTAGCGTTTAGATCGTTTTTATGGAGTCGTTGACCAGCTGAGCTAAGCATCGGCCGTTTAATCTTGTTTTAACCAAGAAACCTGAGACTGCACAGGTCGCCAATAGTCTGTTACAGCATTGTTAAATAGCCGAATTATTTTCAAACCAATTCAGCTGTCTGTCTTGCGTGTGAAAAGACATTTATTTTCACTTTCTTCGCAAATATAAACTCACCTGACTCAACACATGACGTCAATAAACATAAGTAAAACAATAGGAGCTAGAGTAAATTGGTGTAATATTATAGATAAACAGATGTACGATCCGTAGTAACTGATTAACGCCAAGAACGATTCGGTCCCTGCGGAAATGACGTCCAGATTCAACGAGTTCTCTATCTACGTATCGGCGCATGTGCGAAGCATAGGCCGCCGAACAGGCGGCGCGCATCCGCGGCGAGTGTGGATCTCACTTAACTTGACACTACCGCGTGGCGATATAAGTTCAGCCAAGGAAGGAGGTTTCTCACAGTTTCTTCAAGACTACGTCGGTTATCGTTCGCGTAGTTTTCGTCGGTATTCCGACTTTTTACGTATCTACGTAGTTATCATAATACCATGTGCGTTTGTTAGTTAAGGTGTATATATAATATCTGAATTGATCTTCCCTTTTACAATAATATCGATAGCCTCGCTTTATATCACGAATTTATGTGGAGAGCCCCTTTAGAGTTACTACTGTTGAAGATTCTGTACGGTTGTGAACGTATTGAAAGCGTACACCTGCCTCGCAGGTCTTAAACCTGTTTACACGGATTACCGAGTTATAGCCCTACTGATTATTTTTATTTCGATTTTCATATAGGCAATTTTAAAATTATACAGTCTAACATACACAACATCAATTCGTACATTTGTGACAGTGATTTAAATAACATCGAGACTAATTTGCATTGCTGTATTAAATTAATTTACTGAGTTTTCGCGGATGTTTAGTTAATTCAACGAGTTTTCTGCTCGAAACTTAGCGGATATTTAATTAATTCAATGAATTTTTCTGCTCGAGGCTTAGGGGATATTTAATTAATTTAATGAATTTTCTGCTTGAGTTTAAGTAGATGTTTAGTTAATTTAATGAATTTTCTGCTCGAAACATAGCGGATATTTGATTAATTTAATTCATTTTCTGCTAAAATTATAGTGGATGTTTAGTTAATTTCATGAATTTCCTACTTGAGGTTTAATTAATTTCATGAATGTTTTATTAGCAAGGATGAACGTGCGATGATGGTAAAACAAAGCATTTTTAGGAATAATATTGCACGTTGCTTCATGCTGCTCATGTTGTATGCCGCGCGCCCATGGCGGTTGTAAGCAAAATACGTATAAGGGAAAATGGCGCACTTCCGGCGCAAAGTTTATATAGGGCAATATGTTATCTAACGGCTAAGTAAGTTGATATCCTCATTGCGATAACGTGGTTAACACAGTTTGTGCTATGATTGATTTCACGTAATACTACGATCATATAAAAGTGGGTCGATGTATTATCGATGAAAATGACGAGGATCATGATGATGTTAATAACAGCGATCATGATGGCGGTAACGATGGTGGTCGTGCAGCGGCAATGTCGTAGTGGGGGTGGTAGTGTAGGGTGGCGGCGACACAGTTTACTCACGACTGATATGTGAAGAAATTTCGCCTCCCAGTCACCGTCAAATACGATAGTAGATTCATTTTGTTATATAACATGCTGCAACAAAATGTCAAAAAACACAGAACGGAACACAATCCAGGACAAACCGTATCCTTGATTTTTGTTTCATTCATTATCGATATTCTGGCGCCAGTGGTGTGGTGGTTAGAAGCGCTGCCTTTCATGCGAGAGGTTGCGAGTTGGAACCGGGGATTTTTCCCCGCGCCTTCCACAATAGGAAATGCGCAAGATTTTCGTGCTTGAATATTGAGGAAGATTTGTCTTGGAATGGTTTAATATAAAAAAATATGTTAGGGTAGTGACAGGGCAATGTTGTACGTGCGACTGACATTTCATTATAAAGTAGCACCAAAACCTCGCCTTTACCTTTACCTTTTACGATCGCCTCCTGTTGGGAAGTTCAGGATATAAACTAGTTTTGCGCGTGGGGTTTGTATGTTTCTCGCTATTCCCAAATACTCGTACAAGGAACGATCAGGTATCGCGAATTGTATGACACCACATATTTCTCATTGATTAGTTTGTGTGGCAAATAATTTGATCGTCACAAATGGTCAGGAGTTGGGCGTCCGTTTCTGGGTCAACGTCAACAGGAGAGATGTATATAATGGGTATTCCACTACACCATCCCTAAACCGCCACTTATCAATCAAACTAGTTGCCATGACTACCACTTCACATGACTGGAAGGGAGTGGGAAGATCGCGTTACCGGAAGTGACATCATGTGACCTTGACCGACCTATCAAGCAAACTAGCTGCCCTGGTAACACTGTCGCATGACTGGAACTGCAAGTTGCTTCGCAACAACTAGACCGGAAGTGGGTTTTGATATATGACGACAGGGGATACCGAAAGTATGCAGGAGGATACGAAAGTGCCAAATTATTCCTTGGTCAATAATGACAAGATGATGTTGACGACACTTTACAATGTTACGACCTAAAAACATATAAAACTAAATGCATTGCATTCCCAGGGCATCATCGTAACTTGAGGGAGAGAATGGTCGGTGTCCTCGCCACCACTTCCAGATCTGATTCTAATCTGACAGCGCAGCTATAATATTAGGAATTGATTCCACCAGCGTCATCCATTCTTCTGAGAATACCTTTCTGAGAAGGAAGGATCAATTGCGGGTTTTGCGACGGTATGAAAGAATTATGTCTGTTAACGATAAGATTGTATGGAACCAGGTGAACGTGACGTCCGAGGCGGAATGAAGGCGTTGTACCGAGTAGGGGGAGTTCGTTACTTCTCCGACCACTTCGCAAAGTAAATAGTAACCACAGCTTCCGGCATGCTAAACATATCATAAAACCCACTTGTATTTAATTACGAGACTAACTATAACTTCCGGTATCCTCTTGCATACTTCCGGTATTCCCCGTAGCCATATTGGAAAACCCCACTTCCGTTCACGTGGTTGCGTTGCAACTCGCACCACCGGTCATGTAACAGTGTTGCCATGGCAACAAGTTTGATTGAAAGGTCGGTCAAGTTGACGTAGCGTCACTTCCGGCAGGTCACGTGATCTCGACGTGGCTGCCATGAAAACTCTTACATTTGAGCCAGGTTCGTGAGACGTCCCTTCCGGTCACGGGACCTAACCACGCCCTCTTCCGGTCGCGTGATCAATAATGTGACGCGGCTGTCACGGAAACAGCTTTATTGACAGGTGCTTAGGAGCGGCATAAGGATTGTGTAGTGAATTGCCCTTTATATACTCATGGGGAGCATCAAGGTCGCCAATATCGGTACTTAATGCTCTCCTTAACCAACTGCATAGGTGGCTCAAAAAGGACTATTAGTGGCTATTGCTCCATTTAAAATTGGACTAGAAACGTTGAATTTACGTTGTAACGAGTCTTTTTTTAGAGACGACTAACCGGATGATAGTCGAGTCTAGAATACACCAACAGTACCCAGAAAATGGAAGAAAATTCCACACCTTTCATTCGCTGCTATAATGTTGAAATGTTGAAGGGAAGACCATCGGGGTAGACATGATTTTACCGTTTGCCACTTTTACAAGGATAAGTATGTTTATGTCAACCACAATCGAGCCCGGAGTGTAATCTTATCTCATAAACTCATCGACATCGACGAAAACACAAAATCCTTCCGGCGCACGTTTCGGGCGGCTTTTGCCACTCAATAGATATCTTAGGGATCCTTTATCTACGGTAATATTTACTACATGCCTCACGCCTAGACTTCTTTCCTCTACATTTATAATTTTGAAAACACCGTACGTTCTGAAGATTAAAGATCTATCCATTTAGTTTAAGAGTATTTTTGAGAAAAAGGTTTACTAATCGAGGACAACTCTGACAATGATATAGACGAAATCTACAACATCTGGCGCAGTACCCGATTGTAGAGTTAGTTAGTTACCTAGTTCTATAGGCTGATTGCTTAGGTAATCATTGTGTAGGCCATTGCCGACCCTTATAAAAGCAGATCATGTGGTCACCAAGACCGATTGATTTGCCTCGTAGCCTTAATCGTATAGGGGTCGGAAGAAGCAATATAGCTGTGCCAACTCAGCAAGTCTGGGCGGAGAGTTGACCTTCGTCCCTTCATACCTTAAAGACCAACAGAAGGCATACGTATTCTCACGTGTTTGATTGTTGAAGGATATTTACTATAAGTTGGCGAAGGAGCACAGGCATGCGCCATAGAGAGCATCCACGGAACATCTGAAGTATCTTCACTCTAATCCGTCAGAGTGGAGTAGCCCTCCAATAACCTACTAGTGTAACCACAGCATGACGGTAGGCAAATCTTAACGCGCACTGGAGAGAAGGATAAAAATTCAGACAACGGTGACGAACAAGGAAAGGTACTTAATATGTGAAGGAGACTTTTGAGTTTGTAATATACTTTAAAGATGGAAAAAGTCCTTATAAACTTTCTCAAGATTACTTAAAATGTGAGCAAGGGAAGTTCTCAAAATGCGAACAACGATCCCCTTTTTGAGATTCTGAAAATGACACAAAATTTGAAAAGCAAGCCACTGATAGAGATTTTCAAACTTATTTAAAATGTCCACACGGGACACTACTAGGGTTCTCAAAATTACTGAAAATGGAAACAAGGGGCCACGACTAGGATTCTAATAATCAAAAAATTACTGAAATGTAAACAACGAGGCACTACTAGGATTATAAGATTCTCAAAATTAGTGAAATAGTAAACAACGATCACTATTTAAGATTCTTAAAATTACACAAAATGTGAAAAATGCCACTGATAGAGATTCTAAAACTTGTACAAAATATGAACACCACACACACTATGTAAGATTCTCAAAATTACGCATAATGTGAAAAAACAATCCACTTAATCTCAATATTACTCAAAACCGCAAATAAACTAAAACCGCAAATTACGTATTCAAAATCAAGATGTAAATAAAAGCTGTTGAACTGAGAGGGTCACACAGCCACCACCATGCTGGCTGGTTGCGCGATATTTTTATAGCTCAGTTCTAGAATGGCCCGTTCAGTTACAGGATCGTTGTCACATTTTTTTTCAAATTAGAAGTTATTCTCGTCCTACTTACCCGAAAGAATCGTATTTCTTCTGGAGATCTCTAAAATTATAAACCTACACACTACCTATAACACGCACTGTCACTTAAGAAGTGTTACATCGGTTAATTCATCACAGCTACATGCATTCACGTAATGCGCACGAACATACATACAGACACACACTATATATATATATATATATATATATATATATATTCATCTAGTTAAATCAGAAACAACGTATATAACATATAGCAGTTCATATACATATATATAAATATAGTCGCTGGTCGGTGCTGTACTTCTTATATAAATACGTATTTGAGTCAAACATGTTTTTAATAAGTCAATTATTGATTATGTTATAGAATGGAAAAACTGGAGTAGTGTGTATTATATGTGAACCCCTCAGTGTATTGCACGACTGTTATTTCGATTACATTAATATATGCTCCTCAAAAAGTCTTAAGGATGACCCATATATATCTATATACATCAAAATATCTCCTAATTTGTGATAATTTACTACCATAAATGTATGGTACTAAGTCTTTCATCAGAAACTGAGCTAATAAACAGTAAAATGTTCGTACTCGTGTATGGGCTTTGTCCATGGGCTTACTATAGCCAATGTACCTATCTTCATGCAACCAGCAGACACCCACCTCACACCACCAAATCTATTGTATACAGTCAAGCACTGCGTTTCAACCGTATATGCTCTAAAAGAAAGACGCTGAAAACAGTTAAATAACTTACGCCAGACCTTCGCTGGACTACAAGCCATCTCTCATTAATGCAGAAATAGAGAAGGCCAAAAGCAAACCACGGGACGAACTCCTCACCTACAAGACTAAGAAATCCACCAACAGTCGCACACCATTGGTTATTACGTACAACCCACATAATTAGCAAGTTTAGCGAATGAAGGCGTTCCAGCCTATTTTCAGTAATGACCCAATAATCCGTTAAGAAAATGTGTCATAGTGTAGGAACCGCATTGACCGACATGCTGCTTTTACTACGAATTATTTTTAATTTGGTATTAACGGTTATGCTCTCGTAGTTATCGTTATTAAATCATACTTGTCTGACAGAAAATTTCAAGCAAAGGTTCGGGGTACTTATATTTGAAATATCGCATTAGGAACAATGGCTTTGTGTCAGGTCTAATGGCGTAGCGCAGTATAGCAAACGGTTTTTATATATCGTAATTATTCCAAAGCTCACCCGTTAATAATGCTGTATAGTGTATAATTTTAAGATGTTAATACGCTTACGTGTTCATTGTCTGCAAGTATTGTTGAATGTAAATATATTTACACCGACTCATCGTACTCTTAACCATATTTGCCTGAGTATCTAATAAACTCCTCCTCGTGTTTTGAAGATAGACCACCATTGAAGTACCTGACAATAACAGTCTCGTGCATTCGTAATCGCATTCCTCTGATAAAGAGCGAAATTTTTCGCGGAAGATAACAGTTTTTGACACTTCTTACGGAAAGGACGCGGCCTGCATGATTAGGAATTCCTATGTGAGCTATTGCGTGAACATGAAAATCATTGATTTTAATACCCAAGATAATATCGTAATCCACAGTAGCAAAGGTCGAATGAGAGACAGTTTTTTTACCGGCTCGCGACATTTTGTGAACATACAGATAAACTTGTATTAAGCGACCGTCCGCGGGACCAGCGTGAGACGGTCGCTTAAGACAGGTGGTCGCTTAATAGAAATTGGGATATTTTTCCCGTTCGTTACGCTTAAATATGATGCTAATACTGCATTATAATAGATTTTAACTCGGATTTATATCCCAACTTTTTTATTATCGCAATTTCCGTAAAATTTACATGAAACTGAAAATGAAAGTAATTAAAGATGGATTGTACCGTACACCTAAAATGTTAATAAAGTGTTAAAAAATTCTATCAATTTGCTTTGTTTCGTCACTTTCTTTAACACTTTTTTCCCATTGCGGTTTCGATATTAGATATATCGGGGAGGAAAGCCGTTAGTCCTTGTTCCGCTGCGTATGACTTCGGAAAGTGTACTATGTACTTAGGAAACGTACAGATACATGACACATTTCGCATCTTAACTCCGTAATACACCGGCACTTCGCATCTGTATTTGCATACAATAACGTTCATATCAATAGTTTTCTTTTTGTTATTTTCACTAATTTGTCTAATAAATTTTGTTTTATTTCAGATTATTTCCACATTGGTATTTATGGTAAGTTTTAATCAGGGATTGTCGTTATAGTAATTTTACCTATAGATTACATTATTAACTAGCGGAGATAGAAACATACGTAGGCCGTCCCTGGGTGTTCAGTGAGGAGTATAGACGAAGGTAAAACGCCTCCTCAAACTTCTTATTTTCCACCACCATTACGGATGAGGTTAATCCGTTCGTCCTGTTAGCCACAGCGTATGTGGCTAGCTTAGGAAAGGGCTATCGATGACGACATTCACTTCCGATAAAAGTGAAAAGAGCGTTTTACGGTTTGTTTCGCAAAATTTATGGCGCTCGATTCTAACTTTACTTGTAAGTGGGCTCAGCTATCTCCCATTGACTTACGTTTGCCAACGGAAACGGAATGAGGTTCTTACTAACGAAAGAAATAAAAGCAATGAAAGCTTTACATTGTAGGGAGGCCTACTGAATGCAGCTTTAGTGGGAATTAAAGGGTGCAGCAAATATTACTCATATTCATTATGTAGCTACTAATTACTAAATACTAGCTTAATTATACTGGCTGATATTGTTATCACAGCCAACTGCGGTACAGTGGCAGTTTATAGACACTGATAATTGAAAAAGAACGCCTTTTTTAGAAATAAGCACGATAAATAATTAGCCTTCTCTGTGATGGCAAATCGTTCAAATAAAGCTCACACTGGAAAAATTTTTGGTCGGTAATCCTCTGCTAAAAATCGCTTTCGGGGGAACGATTTTTTAGTAAAAATACACACCCCCAACTGAAATTAACTCCCGTTGCACAGAAAGCAATAACCGATGAGAATTTGAGCGAGATCAATCCAAAGACCGTGTAAGCCGAGATGTAAAACTCCCTTGCGAAACAGTTTTTAAGATATTTGTTTTAAAATACAAACATGGGCAGATATTACCTCTGATCGCTCGGATGACGATACGCCTAACAAATCTGAATGAAACACAACCAAGAACACTATCTGCTAAATGCCATAGCTTTGCGTTAAACGGTATTTTGATTTTTTTGGACAAGTTAAGACGGTTGGACGATAGCCGATTAGAATAGCTGACTAGACCATTCGCTTTGGTGACCTAAAACAGGAAAATACACAGAATGAAATTGGCTTTGGAGGTGCCCGGAATGACCAGTTCGATTTGGCAGCTTGGACAATTCCCCTTTTAATCGGGTAATTTGTCGTGCTATATATGCCAAGGTTAAGTAATAGTAGGATCTCCCGTAAAAGTTTGTACGAAATCGCCCCAAATACAAAGGGCGATAACTAGTGATAGGAATATGTATGCGGCATGATAGGAGTCGATTCCATCATGATTAGAACAAATTTCCTCCTTCGACAAATACATAAACAACCCGGGCCGTGTAATATTTATCACTGCTCAATAATAGTGATGCTTTCAGAAATGCCCGCCGAATTTGTTCTCTTGATAAACAGCTCGTGTTTGTTTTTCATCAGCATTCAGTCAGCGAAGGTGATTCGACGACTTACTTAATTAAGTACCGACATGAGGTATGGCACCTAATTAAAAGATGCATATGTTTATTGTTCAACTAGATGCATATATTTTTAGCACAACCTTAGCGGATATGCGAATTTATTAGTAGTCCCTTGTTCCATATGAGTCCCACAGTTGAACAGCCATCCAATAATGATATGAACAATACATTTCTAACGTCGCAAATACCAAGTGTGACAACGAAGTTGAATCAAATGAGCTAAATCATCATGCCCCAAGAGTTCAAAACCGTAGATTTTGCTTGGAATGGTTGACGAAAAGGATGAATTACTCCGAGAAAATAGCGATATGTCTGCAGTTCAAAGATGTTAGTGTTTGGAATGATGGTGACTTATCACTGATATTCGGGATAGATAGATGTAGATAGATAGATTTATACGACTTTGTAAGTCGTATAAATTAAGGGAATGGCGTGGGTCGTCTGCTACATGATATGCATTCATCCATATAAGTCTTATCGTTCGTTTCGTTGAAAAAATATGAAGTAAAAAGAGTGCACATGTATAACTCGCAAGTATCAGCTTGGTTCTCTGATGCGGTTTACGATGAAGTTTGTAGCGGTGGTACAGCGCATATACAATACCTCCGGCTACCATCCTTAAATATGATGTTTACCCATCTTTAGAGACAGGGAGTTTGAATAACTTGTTGTAGCTCATCGAAAAAAATTCGACGCCAGTAGGTTTCGTACCCGTGACCTCGATCGCCACCACTCGACCAACTGCTAACTCACGCGCTTAGCATGCGTTCGAACCAGCATTTCTCTACACAGTAGCAACTGGATGTGTAGATTATTTGACAAATATCACCAACGCACATCTCTATAGCCTTTAATAGGTACGTAACTGTAACGACTTCATTTTTTTAGTATTAGTTGCTATTTTCACACCACCGTGGACCACCCTGTGAGCATGCTTGCATGGAGTGGGGTGGTATATAAATGCTTAATATTTATTTATTTATTATTTACAAGAGACAAATGCGTTAGAGGGACTAGGTAAGAATGAATCGTTTTTATAGCGAAACAGAGACGTTGTTAGCGTTTCTATGTTCGTGTCTATCGTCTATAACACCCCCTTATCTTTCGTCCATATTACGTTTAAATGATCTTGCAAATAACAAAGCTCGCAAGTCGATCCGAAAAGCATTCCACTATTCTGAATCATTCTTAATGAAGCGACTCTAACACGCATCTTATAATTAATACCGCCCATAGCTTAGTTCTATGCCTCGCCACCATTCTTAGGCTTTAAACAATTGCAGCCTTGACACCTAGATATAAGATAACATTCTGCTGTAGCAACTAAAAATGACAGAGGGGGGCACCTCAACAGTGAGGGCATCTTTTTATCGCGGTAACTGTTCACTAAGCCACATGAATGAGGCTGGAAAACAAACAAGGGCTCGATGTACGCAATTATTGGGCGGGCACGGACATATGATCTTAAGTTAGAAACAGCTATCAAATTATTCAAGTCCATTATTGAACCACTCTTAATATTTGAGTGTGAAATATGGTTGACAGAAAAATATGTTCTAGGCATGGTGGGGAAGTTTCAAATAAAATTTTTAAAGCATGCTATAGGGATTAAAGAAAAGTACGCCAACGAGGATGATATTTGGGGAGCTAGGGGATATCCGATTGAATTAAAAATTAAATGTATCATTTTGGGTAAAAACTAAGAATAATCATGACAGACTAGTGGGTGAAATGTTACAAATATTAAGTTGACGAAATTCTTGCAGATGGTGCATAAGATACTCGATGAAAGGGGTCTAAGCTACGTAGATAACAATAATGATACCCTTATTAATATTAATTGATTGAAACAAGCTTGAGGAATGATAACAAGGGATCAGTTTCAGCAGGAATGGGAAATGGAAGTGAGGGGATCTCAAAGTTATATTCATCGGGATATAAAATAAAATTGGGGGATGAAGAGTTACATTAGAATAACTAATCGAGAAACGTACAGGGAGATAATGAAACTGCGATACCACAATATACCGCGACATAAACGAATCTGTCCATTATGTGATAGGAACGAGGTCGGAGACGATGCGCATTTCCTGCTGAAATGTGAGCGCCTCGTCTTCACTTTCAATCACACCCATTATACATATTTTTCACTCTGTAATATTCTTCTATCTCTCCATGGCGCACTATGGTTATTATATTGTGTTCAATTATATTTTATTGTTATTATATTGCGATACTATAAAATTATTTCTTCTTATCCCTGATGCAATGTGATTTTATTACTATTACGTGATAACACACAGTATACTATTCAATCCATTTTATTATATACCAACATCTACATAGTCACGTTCCCTATATTTTTGCCAGATTTTTTGCACCAGTACCCATTGTTATATATATTTATTTTTGTCATTTGTCTCGTGTCTATTATTCAACAGTTGCGCCTCACCCATCCGTATAATATACATGCTTTGTAATACTACTGCCGTCGCCCGATGAAGCAGTGTTTATGCAGACGCTTGTAATCGATAAAACTCGACAGTCCTCATAATAGGTGTTGCCCTTATTAACTAGGGTTTATCGTATTATACTAACACGGTAATACACATATATCTGTAACAAGCATGATATACTATCAATCGAATGACTGATTTTACGGTGTTTGTTATATTAACGTGACGTTAATGGGGTTAGTTATCATTGTCGTTTTCTAGGTACGCTAACTGGAGAGCCATCTGAATATTGACCCCTCTGGGGAAAATTGTGACATATACCGCAGTATCCGCCTTTTGCCAAATAGAGGGGAACTACAAGTCATTGGAAAATGCAGATATGTAAAAGACGCTAGCAGCCCATCACTAATATATTTACCCAGTGTATATTAATTCGTTCTCTCTGGTACATACTTATGGTTAAGTCGATAATAACAATTTAGATACAGTACCTTGCGAAAGTCTGAGGATACAACGAAAGCTATTAATTTTCGTTTTCTTCACTTTTTCGTTCTTAAGCCCTCGCTCTAAGAACTGAGCGTTGCAGAAAAGAAATAGTAAAGCCTCGTGACAATCAACTCGTGGTCCACAGTAAACGTTTTATTGAGATAGAGTTGGGAGCAGAATGAGTTCATACAATAAGACCATAGAAACATTAGACCTCGTTTTCCCGCCACCATTGGGACTAGTCGAATTCATGGCCGGTGGCGGGAGAAATCAAAAGTAAAACAATACTCATATCGAGTCAGCGAATGGAATGTTGAATATGGTATCTTGATTAATCATAAATAGCTGACGACTTACCGCCTAATGAGAAAACAACGGTTAATAGATCATTATAACCGGGTTAGATAGGCGCTCAAAACTCCCCATCAATACAATTGACAGCTTATACACCCTTTGCAAATAACGTCCATAAAACAATACACACCCTAGGCTAGCCTTGTAAAGGACCAAATCTGGCTCATACAACGATTCTCCTACCCGGAGCATCGGCCTACCGTTACATACATACATAGATAGGCGTTCTCGCGCGGTCAATATAATAGAGTTTAATGCAGTTGCTACGATTAAGCGAAAATTTCAGCATTGGAAAATATTGCAGGTCAGAAAATTAACAAGGGAAAATTATCACCGAATGTGAGAAAAACAGTGCGTAACACTTCTCCGAGAAAAAAAAACACGTTGTTATGACACCAGGCAGCGTTAACAAATATATCGATGTAATGCATTTCTAACCTCCACCGAGCATTTTGCAACAAAATTAAACAGAACTATTACCTATAAATAAAATCAGCAAAACCAAAATCTAGTATTTTCGACGTAATTGTTGTCCCTACCCTCATCGCCCCGACCTTATATCTTTATTCAAAATAAAATAAATTAAATGTGTTCCAGTCTATCTTGATAAGAAAATGACAAGAATGGTACCAATTCCTTATATACTGTCACTGGGCTATATTTTAAACGATAACATGGAAAAATGAATATTGTTGCTTCGTTGCCTTGCCGTCGACTTTTTGCTCTGTATTCTAAGTGTTCGTTACTCAAACCGATAGGAATGATGAAGTTATCTGTAAAAATGATCCTGTGTGTTTTCTGAACCTTTTCCAGTAGATAAGTATGCTTTTCAACCCGCATGTGTGTATGTGCGTGGGTGTTATCGTGTGTGTGTGTGTGTGAGAGAGAGAGAGAGAGAGAGAGAGAGAGTGCGCCTTGACCTTATGAAGAAAATTAGGAATGGAATCAAGAAACTGTGGATGGATTTTTTATTGCTCTTTGTCGAAAACACAAGAAGGTTGAAAGCACCGTGCCCGTGACACCTAGCGCAGCGTTCAGGTACAATACACCTTTGATGCAATACATTCCGTAGCAGTAAATTTCGCCTGGTTGACTTATCTGGGATTCATAAAACCAAGCAAAAATAGCTTGAATCAAAATCAGAATGATGGGAATTACTGAATTAATCACGGTTAGGTGTTTACCGATCTTCTCCAGTCCGAAATACTCGACGATCAAAACTGGGTAAATTATGTAAATCGCTCCATAAGAAAAAGCAGTCGCGAGTACAGATACGAAAAAAACTACGACATGACTTCCGTTGATTAGTAACGCAATCTGACTTATAGCGACGACCAGGTTGACCAAAACAAGAGAAACCTCACGCAGTAAGCGGTATTTGGTTATGACGGCCAAAACGATGCCAACGCTCAAACGCCCGACCACGACAAGTATTCGATGTGTCAATACGAGAGATGTGTCATAATGGGACATCGAAAGACTCGCCGTTATAAAGGTTAGATTCATGGCTGTATAAAGCACGACGCCGCTGGACAATACCGTTGACCAGAGCACCAGTTGGTAATCGCACGTCGTCAAAACTAAACCGTGATGTCGGTTTGTTTGTTTTCGAGACTCTAAGAGGAGATCTTCCTCATTCTGTTGGACAGTCTCCGAACTGCTGATGTCGTGAAGCTCAATATTTTGCTCACTCGTCGCCGGGGAGTATGTATAGCCCAGACCGAGCGCCGCAAACGTGTAGAACAACAAACTCCATAGCGTCAAATATAGAAAGTACTCATCATATCCTTGATTCTCGGGATCCTCAACATGACCTCGAAGGAAGATATTCTGATAGGCTGACGTATAGCTAAAAACGCCTAGGCCAATCATAGTTTCGGCGCAGACGACGGCTATTGGACGCCATTTTGCACCAACCGATGAGATGGAGCCACTAATACCCGCGACGACGGCGTACGTTTCACCATGATCTGTGCCAAAAATACAGAAATTATTATAATTACCGTCACCGTCACCGTCCATCGTCCATCGTCCATCGTCCATCGTCCATCGTCCATCGTCCATCGTCCATCGTCTATCGTCTATCGTCTATCGTCTATCGTCTATCGTCTATCGTCTATCGCCTATCGTCTATCGCCTATCGTTTATCGTTTATCGTTTATCGTCTTCGTCGTCGTTATTGTCGTCGTTATCGTCGTCGTTATCGTCGTCGTCGTTGTTATCGTTGTTATCGTTATTATCGTTATTATCGTTATTATCGTTATTATCGTTATTATCGTTATTATCGTTATTATCGTTATTATCGTTATTATCGTTATTATCGTTATTATCGTTAATATCGTTTTTGTTCTTATCGTTATTATTTTTATCATTATCATTAATCGTTACCGTTATGGTTACCATTACGGTTATCGTTATGGCTACCGGTATCGTTATTATTGTCGTTTTATCGTTATTATCGTCATTGGCGTCACCATCGTCATCCTAATCATCTTTTATGGTCGCCACCGCCGCCACCGTCACCTTCACTCTCAATTTCCCTATCTATGGACATGTCACTGCTGTTTCCACAGTATTAATCATGTTCATAGTCATTGTCATAGCCATTGCCATTGCTATTCTCCTCGCATCTCTATGATAATGAACGTCAATAATGGACATTTTTCAGAATTTACCCCACCCAGTTTTCCTACCACTCGACTAACTGCTTCCCCGACGTCACACCTAGATCACACCTAGCTTGTGGTGACAGAGCGAGTACACGACTCTATCACGACTTATGTCTTATTTTCATTGAATTTTAGCAGGTTAGAATCCACCCATATCTTGATATCGTTTAAATAAGTACTTATTGTATTTAGAGTAATTGTCAAATTATCCTTGTCACATCTTACGCATACTATATTCGACAGTGGTCAACGTACAGATAATAATTCAAATGGTGGCGTTTCGTCTAACGAGCAAATATTATTCTTTCAAGAATCAAGTCACTTTATTGGACATATTGAAGATAACTGGATTGAAACTGGATCCTAATTGAGGAGGAATCATAAATATGTAGTCTAAAAATCGCTTTTCTGATCACTATATTTCTGGAGAAAATGGCCAGATTACGGAAATCTTGGGATATGTTTGCTTTTTTAGGTTATTTTGAGGTAACCTAAATATTAGTTTACAGGATGATACAAAATATACGAGATTTCATCGTTAATAAATGGTTCTAATAGTTCACCGGACTACTGTATTGTAAAACAAATAGTTTATATACGTGAGTGCAGATACATTATCAAAGGGTCACCAGGTATGTTAAACTGACGGTAGACAAGCTCTGTGATTATAGCCTATTGCTTGATTATTGATCTTATCAATAAATTATTGATTCATTATTTTATTATTAATTCGTTATTTAGTTATATTTCTTATTTTGTTTCATTGATTTTTGATGTGAAGATTGTAGATGTTTTATCTGCGTTGAGTTATAGTGAATTATTTTGGTCCCATGAGGAAAAATGAGTTTGGTTTTATTGAGAGCCTCATTGGGAGTGCTGTCAAATATTTCTATAAGTCATTTTGAGTTGCACTGGGTGAAGTGGCTTTGGCGGGAGCCTTGCTGGCTGGGATATCAGATTGTTAAATTCCTAGTATTGTCCTATTTGTTTAGCGATGTCTTTTTCGGCAATCTAAGATCAAATATAAAGAGAATAATCTGGCGTTTATTGGTTTGTGGGAGGAGTAGCAGCATCAAAACGCTGCGGTAAGTTAAGTCAAAACATGTCGAATGATATTTAAGTCCCCTGAGCCGAGAGTACACAATTATACCCATCGAATCAAATAATCACACAATCGTGTGCGCATTGTAATGTAACAAATCCACGTTTTCAGACAATCACCTTAAGAGAATGCAAGGGAAAGATGTACGTGACTACGTCCTAAATTTGTCGAGCGGGAAGTTCAAATGTGATATCAGTAAGAAACCCGACGACGCCGTTCCCACGGAAAGTTATCGGGAGCTGAAGATTTGAGACACCGAGTTACCGTAAATAGCAGTGGCCTTGGCTTTTATCATATCGATATAAATACAGAGTACAAACATCTACATAAATACACAGTAGAAAAAGTATAATCTTCTCGGGAATGAGGATAATTTTAGATTTAAGTAAATACGCAGGTTGTAGTTTATTCAAAACAAGTTCAGGTTCAAGTACAAGTTTAAATTCATTACATTCGCAAACCCATTATAGGAAACACAAAAATAATGATACAGTATAATAGAATTTCACAAATACCGAATACCCATTAATGAATATGAAGTAGGTAATTGAGAATATAAGACCATGAAGGGAAATGCTTTCATTTTTAAGATAGTAGATTGGTAAAAGTGAACTCCGTGAGAGTAAATATGCTATCGTTAGTATAGAAACAATTCCAAGTTTAAGCGTACTATAACGTTTGGTTTCAATTATTTCGTCACTGAGTGACTGGTACAGCATCAGTCACCGGTCATCAGAACTGCAGGTGTGGGAACCCCGCCGAAAACCACGATATGTTCTCAACGTTTTCTAAAGTGGTTTGTAAACTTCTTGTTAATTCCAGATTGTAGCTGCAATCGCAATAAACGCTATCCGCCAGTGACAGCAGCTACTATCAATCTGATAGCTGTGTCTTTGGTCAAAACACTATATGCCACTTGGTACAATGGTTTATGGGACACTTTAGGATTTTAATCTTTTCAAATGATGGATTTCCCCGCGTTTTTTGCCGAGCAATAAATTGAGAAAAACAGTTATCAGCATTAATACGGCCAAAAAGATTGGTGTAAGTTGTGCTCGAATTGTTTTATCTTTTTGGATTTTGCACATTTTTTGGAAAAGACTTTGTTGCGTACAGTTACAAATTAAAATATAAGTGTAGATAAAAGTTCCAAAACGGGCCGCAGACTCACCTTTGCTCATCTTGGTGTAAACAGAGACGTTGGTTTGTTCAGTAACGAAAATGTCTTATTGACTCAACGCAGATGTCGTGTCCCGTAAACTGGTTATACTACAACGTCGACCAGGTAGTAGACGTCAGAACCAGAACTGTTAAGTTAGTACTTCTTTTTATACAAGCACGCATGTACTTAGTTACCCCCAATTATAT